>JAQIWO010001164.1:0-10915 GCA_034695405.1 Entomobrya muscorum | reverse complement strand
CCTCTCATTCCTTTTTCCTTACACGAGCAAGTAGTAAAATACTATGGCAATAATATTATATATCTTTTGCATTTTTTCATCCTTCCATAAAAATGATGTTCCTCCAGTCAGTGGTTTACGTAGTGTGTTGGCTCGTCGTAAGTGAGAGACTGCTCATATTATTCACTGGCATTACTCGTCTCCTCTCTCACTGACGATGATTGCGACTCTTGCGAGCAAGTGCGCTGTGTGCGCTGATGATGATGATGCCTTGTACATGTATGCTGTTGATATAGCAGCTCACTAATGTTCGTAATGCTGTAAATTATTTTGTGAGGTGCATGCAAGAGAACTGAAAGGTAAACTAGTGCCTGCATATGCATTCAGTCTTGTTTCCCACTTCGAAACATCAACATTTCGATTTTGACTTGTTAATGTGATGTGATGTGAGATTGGGTCTGCTTTTGTTTTCACGTCAATAATAATAATACCCGACCGCATTTTCTATTGATATTTGTGTAGCTAATCAGCACAGCAGTAAATTGCCGTTCTATATTCTCCGGTGCGATCTGCATGTATATCTCTGCTTATTGAACTGCATGCACTTTTAATTTGCTGAGAGAGACGAGGCGAGATTCGTGTTCCTGTAAAGAAATACATAAAACTTTTTTTTTTGGATTTTGATTTTTTAAATAATATAAACTTTAAGAAATCTTGTCAGGCAAACGAGTTTCCTGTGAAAGCATTTACAAAGAAGCATGGAAAAAATTTCTCAAAAATGACAGTGAATTTATATGAAGAAAATTGAGCCTTTTAAATTTACGAAATCGATTGTATTCAGTATTGTTCCACCTGATATTTTCTAAATCGCGGGTTAAAATCTCCACGAGAAAAAAATAGTTCTCCGATCTCCAATTATACACATAATATTTTTACATTTTTGAATATTGTTTAAATGCAAATAAAAACCCAGTAGTCACCTTTACAGGAAACTAAGATTTATATTTTTTCTGCAACTCTGCAGACAATGATAAAAAATTAACAAAAATACTTATATATTATGTTTCATAAAATAATTCACAAACTACTTTGCAACTATTGCCTTTCCCCCAAATAAATCACTAACAAAAATATGTTTATAATTACACGTTGAATTCATTAAAAAAGTTGGTTTCCGGAAGATATAAGAAACAGACAGATCAGTGACGAGTTAGCCTTTTCATTTTTTCTTTCTCCTCGAAGTCTTCTTTTGCAATACTACTAAAATTGTTACAAATTTTAGTTGAGTTATGTAACGCCATAACTAAATTTTTGAGTCTTCATGGTCTATATGTAATATACAAGATTGTTTCTCGGGAAAGTAATTGGATGCAAATAGATAAACAGAAAAACTATATTGCATATATCCTGCATTGTGTTCTACCTGCTTTAGAATATATCAATTGTTTACATTCAACTTGTGAAAATTTGTAAGGACAATATCGAAACCTTGTGCTGCTGTGTATTGCGAATCTATTTTGTATTATTCAGTTATTCCTTACGTTTGACACAAGTTTATTTTTCAATGGTTAATTTAATTTTAATGGTCCGACTTTTCAAACCAGAGGAAGAACTGATGTAGTTTGTTGTAGCGAATGAGATACACGGCGTCTGACGAGGTGTCGTCTCCTTTCGACTTCGCTTTGAAACCGCCTCCCCCAGTGACCAGGGTCAGGGACACTAGTCGCTTGGGGATAATGATGATGGTGATAACACTTGATGTGCGTAACAGAATTGACTATAAACTTGGCATTTTATTTATTTATTTTAATGATTTCCGGGACCAGCACCACTCCTTCTTAAATCTTCTCCGAATCCTCTTCATCCACATAATAGTATTCTCCTCTTGCATCGTGCAGGCGGTGCGAGCTATAAAAAAACTTCCCTTCACAACTCCTCCTCCTGAACTTAAACGAGCTAGTCGACCTCACTCTTGGCTCGGACTTTCTGCCTCCCAATATTATTATCCTTGGTTGTTAGTAATTGCATCAGTGTGCTTCTCTAGTATCTTCCGTCACCTCATCATCCCCTTTTTTGCCTATCCCTGCTTTTGAGTCTCTCTTCCCTCCACGTCCTCCAAAATCTAATTTATTTAAGTATATGTGGTTATGCGGCAGCCTTTCTCCTTAAACATCCACCGCAAGCTAAAAGGAGAGCAATAATACCACATCACCACCACCACTCCATCCACACAAATAAATAAGCCGGCTGTCCAGACATCATATCTTCGCATCATCGTCGTCTTTGTGGAGTGGTCGTAGAGGAGCCAGCAAAGTCCTTGTCGAGCCAACCCACTTGATAATATTGTTACCGACGGAAAATCCCGGTTTTCCTCCCACAACAACTGATGAACAGTCCAAATGGTCTCCTCCAGAAAACCCCCTCCCTCCTCCAAAATGATTTGTCATTTATCCAGCGACTACGTCTCTTAATTATTTTTTGATAATGATGGACTGGTCACAGAATCCAAAAATAAATGCTCGGAACTGGTGCTGGGCCGTCTAATAATTGATACAACCCTACTTGCTTATTTTGTCGTCCTTGTTTTAGCGTCATCGTCAAGAAAAAAGGGCGCCGTCTGGGAGCGGATTGCTGATGATGATAAGTTACTGAAGTGGGTACAGCGGTTGGAAGCCATAAAATGAAATAAACTTACGGATTGATAATTGCAGGTGGTAAAAACTTTGCATGTGATTGGAGGATAGGTGTATGCCAACGCCCAAGAAAACCTGAATCAGCAAGTTTATTTCATTTTCTGGTTTCCAACAGCTGTATGCACAGCAAAAACTACAAATGACTACTGTTTAGTTGAATTTTAACGCAGAAATGAAATGTGAATGAAATTTTGGGTCGATCGGTGCAAGTGGTCGGGAATATCGTGTCTGTGTCAGCAGACATACATATGGACGGACGGGCAGACAGACAAACAACTGCAGTGGCCCTTCTTTTTATGCACTGCAGTTGATATTTACTGATGTCCACTAGAATCACGAGAGGAGAGGAACGTATGTAACATTAAAAAAAATTTGTATGTTATATTTATACTTGAATTATGGCTTCTATGTTTTTTTATAATGACCAGAGTTCCATTTAAATTTTTAATTGAATAGACGCACACATGCACTTAGATCACTGGCAGTTGAAGATAACATCGGCTGCATAAAATCATCGTATAAACGGAATATTAGGCAAAACTATTCCCAAACGGTAGACAAATTTCTACAAAACATCCTTATGACACAAACAAACCAACATTCATGAAAGGAACAGAAATTCATCAACACGAAAGTTCATTTGGAGTAGAGTTGCAAGTTTATATTTCACCTTGATTTAAAGTGAGTTTGCGGTAAAACCATATACCTATTATTGCTGGAGACTTTCTGTTTTGTTTTCATTTTATTCCTACATGTAGTAAATTCATATGCCCCAATTCATTCATATACAAATATGCCCATATATACATTTTTTGTTTTATTTTTGAAGTCTAGAACAATGAGCAATTTTAACAGTAAGTATTAAAATGTTCACTTCAACCTGGCAAACGTTTACTGAAAAACTCCAACTGCTTATCGTCAAGTGGGATAAGGAGTATTAATTACCAATTACTATACATTCACGAGCTCAAGTAAGCTGTTAAAAAATTTCAATTGACTTTACCCCATTCATTACAAATCTGAATTTAAAAAAACTTCATAAACATTTCTCACGTGTATGCACAATTTTCAGGATATTGCTTTTTGAATTTCAATAAAATTATAAATCGAATCCAGCTTAGCATTCATTCATATTGCAAGAGCCAACATTTAGACAGCTCTTAAATTTGAGTGAATGTAAAATTATGAATTTGAGTTTACAAAAAGAAGTATTGCAGGTTTTACAACTACGAGTAGTAAATTTATTTTTACACCATCCTAATCGATTAGCCTGACAACATTTGGCGACATCGTATCTCTGATCAATAAGCTTCTTGAACCTCTAATTTGGCTAAGTACTCAAGCTGAATACATTGCAACAGCAGCATATTAAAATTGATTTCGACCCATGCACGGCAGAGTGTTAGGTTGTGGCTTGGTGGTAGGTACGATGGGATGAGAAGTGTGAAGTGACACCACAGAATTTACTTGAGATCAGGGAACTTCAAAGAGGGTGTGGTAAATTATAAAACGCGATTACACTCAATAAAATCAGTTTTTACTAATTTACTTTTACTATTACCCGACACAAGACACTACAGCCTGTTTTCGAGTAACGGTTCTTTTAATCGAAAATTAGGCGAAGGGGCGTTGAAATAACCAAAAATAATTCTTGGTTGTTTTTTGTATTTTTATTTACATTTAACTTTAATTATTAATTAATTACAATAGCTAAATTGAATTAATTTTTGCTGGAACTGTAGTTAACGTATTAATTGTAGTAATAGTGACCATTATAAGGATTGTAAAACGGTCGACTCGGGACACCATTTTTGTGATTTAAGCCAATTTTGTGTATAAGTGTATTATATTCACGGCTTACACCGTCAGTAATACCAAATAAAAATTCAACTATCTCATCATTTATTAAATATATTTTACATTCCACTGATTTGTCAACATGATTCTTATCGACTGGGACTGTAAGTTTATAATTGATTCATTTTTAATTCTGAAAGCTGTTAAAATAAAAAATAAAAATTTCTCCTTAACAATTACTATCATGACCGACAAATCCTTAAATGGGACGCTCTAAAACTATCAATTTTTACATATGGCTTTAACTTAGTTAGACTTTGTGGAATATATAATATTTGAGTGTACACTAACATTCATATAATTCCCATTCTATTCGGACGACGAGACCTACAAGTTGTACTCTGGTAGCATGCTTTAGGCAAATATTATTAGCGTTGAAGCTACCCAAGTTTTTATTTTGGAAGGACTCGCGTTTAAAACCCAGACTTTCTCAATCTATAATATATTTGGTGAAGGGACGCTTCACTTTTGATCCCTTTAAAAAATGTTTAAATAAAAAAATGCGTCTCATGATGGTATGTATTTTCGGGTTCAGGCCACCTCCATCAAAAACAGTGCAATCATAACTTGTTTTGCAATAAAAATAATTAGTAAAATCCCAATGAGCATTGCCGAATTTGCACATGGAAATGGGAATATAATGCATGCAAAAAAATATTTTACTTAAGATTAGAGCTAAACTTGTCAAATGAATGGTGAGCCAATTAGCCAGTTTTCAATTTTGCACTTAACTCTTTTCATACTGAATTGATGCACTAATCGTCTCAGTACTAGCCAAATTATTCTAACTCATTATCATGTTTTTTTGTGAATATTAATTTTATAGTTGATCAAAGCGTTTCAAAATT
Source organism: Entomobrya muscorum (assembly GCA_034695405.1). Taxonomy (NCBI): domain Eukaryota; kingdom Metazoa; phylum Arthropoda; class Collembola; order Entomobryomorpha; family Entomobryidae; genus Entomobrya; species Entomobrya muscorum. Next base: position 5,538 of record JAQIWO010001164.1, on the reverse strand, counting down.
ACTCGTTTAGAAATAATGAAATGTCCTCATGAAAGTATTTTGGGAATTAAATTGCCTCGTCATAGTGAGATATTCAAATGATGGAAAATTACATGAGGATTGGCAACGCTTTTTACTAGATAATCAACTTAAACCTGTTGCTACTTGGCATGAAACCTCAAGCTTCTATCCAAATACCCTTAAATACAATTTTAAATCCAGAAAGAGCTCCAAATCGACTGCGTCTAACATCCTTAAAGTAACATGCCATTATAACGATGGAACTCGCTTTGTAACTTTCCTGCAGCTGTAAATTTTCTCAAGTAAGGTAAATTTATGTGGTGAAGAATTTGCATATTTTATCTCAAATGTTTATTCCTCAACGCATATTTACAACTTCGTAACCACCAGACTATTTTCGGCAGTTCGTCTATGCTGCGAATTCTTCCTCAATAAAAATGTACATCATACTTTTTATGTTGAAGTAGCCACAAATAAAGTTTTGAAACTTATGAAGTCAACCAAACCTGCCATTTCATATTGTAATCTCGAAAGCAATATACATGCTAGTTTGCAACAATTGCAAAGCTGTAAGTACTTGATTTGGATTTCTTGATGCTAATCAGTGTCACTCGGGCCAACTAAGCCCATTGTAATAAAAAATTCCAGCTATGATAGCTAACCTGCATCTCAATTTCAAGGGCAACAATTTTTATGAATTTATACAATAATCACGATAATAACGAATCCCCATCCACAAAATAGCAAAAAATCTAACATGGAACAAAGCAAAAGTATAGATCCGCCATCATCTGTCCACATAATAAATTCAGGCATTACGAGCTCGAAATCTTGATTCAGGATGATAGCAATTTGAAAAGATACAAGACAAAAGTCCAGAACTCACGACTAATTGACGGTCTGCACGCATGACATTTTGCAGGCATGGGTATCTCCTCTTTGGAAACTAGATTTGGATTTGCTGAGCATTTCTACAACAGTTTGTAACATATCAACAATGTAATTTTGATAATTTGCTAAGAAAAAGGAATTTGTTTCAACAGGAACACACACAAATAAATGATCGTCAAGCGTCTGTTCACAAGTTCAGGAAGTGGTTAACTGTTCAGTAAATATTTTCATAACCCAGGAATCGAGAATTCTGATACAAATATAGTGACCGCTTAAGCCCGCCATCGCGAACCCAGTCATCTAATTCAGGATGAAATCAATTAAAATAGACACAACGCTAAAATCCAGAATCCATGACCAATTGTCTGCCTACTCATATGCTTTATAATATTCATCTGCATCTGCTCATCCGCTGTATATTATTCCTTTTAATTAAAAAAAATGTGGAAAAATCATTTGTAATCCGGTGACGATCAACTCATTGGAGATTATATAATCTTGATGATGCGATGAGAAAATAATATTTATGTTCACGTGAAACATTGACTAAACAATGAATTATTTAACTAAACTTATTATATTTGTCATCATTTCTCGAAAGAATAATATTGTATTAGGCATTTATTGGCTTGACCAGCCACCATCTGAATCAAAATAAGCAACATCACGAACACATTGATTACTCCTTCATTATCCCTAAGTTCAACAACGTGGTATTATTCTTAATTACCAAGATTTAGTCATAAATTTGACGTCTAAATTATGCAAGCTTTTATCAATGCAATTTTTATCTGTTAGGAATTTTTGCTGCAAAAAAACGTTGCAAATTGGAGTTGTAGCTCTACATATACAGTGATTCTACTTATATCTCTGTGAAAAGCAATGACATGAATTGTGACCAAACTAAAGTGTTCTGATGAGGTACTTAAAACAATCTGATTGGCTATCTTTAAAAATATCCATCTCATGGTTTAAGTCATCATCATTAAAAGCAATGCAAATTTAATAAAATGTTGTATTAAGAGCATATTTCAAAATATTCACAGGAAAAATGGACTATGAAGCAATTAGCTTTTTGTGCTCTAACAAGTGTATATTATATAGATGCAACAGAAACTTATCGTCTCATGATGGCTACCTTAAACAAAACCAGACCAAGAATCGTAATATGGTCATATTAAGCAAATTTACGTGTGAATACCTGCAATAATTTCAGCGTCCCATCAGCGTTATGCATCCTCTTATTATAAATTGTACTCACTTAATTTCATATGGATGATGGATGATCCAGTCCACTATTAAAATCCCGTAACCACATTACATAGTTTGTGGTTATCAATCATACAAATATAACCGAAATCGAATCTGTATCGAATAAGGTTTTGAATTTTGTACAAACAAATGTTTAAAACGTTTAAAGCAAACAAAGTTTTGTCCAAGTCAGCATATTTTTATCATCTTTTTGTCTCCAAACTTTTTAAACTAGAGGTCTTTGCTAAGGATTTGTTTGATAATACATCCTAAATTTATCTCATGTCTGATGGTAAATGACTCGTGTGCACGCCAAAATGACCGTTACAATGTGCACTAAATTGGGATACTTCAAATCCACAAAGGGAAGGACCAGTCTCGTCGTGAGACAAAACTTCCATTGTTCCTGCTCCAAATACGACAGCATGGAAACCTCTGGGAAGTGCAAAATAAACTTTTGAAAGTTACCAAACTCAGAGTATGGAAATATTTCCAGGAAATCTGTCCTTTATTACTCGCAAAATGTGTTAGCAAAACAAGCTCAAACCGCAAAAGATTACTCAACTTTACCACACACTTTTACATTTTCAAACCTCAATTATTTGAGTTAGACTTTATCTACTATACGATGGACTGCAGATACCTAATTATATCTTACTATCGACGTTGATACAAGTCAGGCTATTACAAAATTGCGGCAGGAGGAAACTTATTCGTTAAATAAAAATTCAGAGCGCATTGAAACTACATGACACATGGTATCGTCAAAGTATTTATATTCAAATCCGATATTTTATTGCGATCCAAGTCCACTTTAAATACATTTTGAAATCTAGTTGACCATTCGAAGAAGTAGATATTTTGTTTCAAAATAGTGATTTTTTGGAAATATGGCAGCATTTTTTATTAACATTTGTAGGGGTGTAACATGGAATTGCACAAAATTAATTAGAAATCGATTTAACCGAATATACCAAATATTACATATCACAAGCGGAGGATAAAGGATTTGGAATATTGAACAATTTTTTTGAATATATTTACGAGTCACTGGATACATTCGCAAATTTTGTGAAGCAGAATGGAAAATGGAACTGACAAACGTGGCAAAAACGTAATGAGTCAAGTTGAGATTTCGGGATAAAAATATAGATTTTAAAGGTAACTGAATACTTTTTATACCTTGCGGCAAGCTTTAATGCATCACCACGCAAGATCAAGTCTGGCATTATTCAGACAAAATGTTTCAAATTACTTAGCACTGTTTTCAATTCGGAGTTGAGAGCACGCATATTTATTTTATTTTCCTTAAAACGCATGTACATGAATTCTATAATCTGTATTCCGCTTATGACTTACATTCTTCATTAAATTTTGCATTTACAATTAAATATGTCGAGCATGATCTATTTTACGTCAACAGCGCCGTTCATAAAAAATATTACGATAATGTAAAACATATGACACTCAGATCATTAGTTATACCTGTACAGTCGTATCCCCCATTTAGAAAATTCATAGGGAATTTTTAAATTTCTGTGACAGGCCGATTACTAATGAACGAATTTTTACTGAAATCTGCATATTTAAACTTATTTAATGATAAAAACTTATCGTAGAAAAAACAAAATCTAATGCTACTGCATCAACTTGTTTATTTAATTGTATTTAATGTCTGTAAAATCTGAGTACTGTCTCGTTCAGCAGATCGCCACCTAAAGAGCAAGAGAACAGGGAATTACCGCCTACGTGTAATAGATAGGAAAAAAACATTGGGGTAATGTGCATATAGCAAAATATAAGGCAAAAAAGAGCGGCAGTGCCCTGTCCTCTTGCCATTTTTTTGACGATCTGCTGAACAATACAGTAATAGCCAATGACTTATGGCTCATCAATCATGATTCGAAATAAGGGTGGAGAGTGTGACCTTCCCATTTCCGCTTGCAGGTGGAGTTTCTATTCGTTCACATCGAAAGTTTATTTATATCATTATTTTTTCATGGAATTTCAAATAATTTCCGCTCTGAGTCTGACTCATTGCCAATGTGACACTGTGGATGACCCAAATTGGAATTGACTTTTCCCACGGAGTAAATCAGAATCTTGACTTTTGAAAGGGCGTAGCTTCTAGTGTTAACCTCTCACGATGACGCACGTATTAAAAAAATGACTGCCGTAAGCTAATTAGTAGGGTAAAATGACATTAACCCGAAATTTTCGATAAGAGTTTTAAATATCTTGATAAGTGTGCGTAAATGGCAATATCTGATGGAAATAATTGATACATTTGAATGATAAGTTACTAAACCGAATGTGCAAAACAAAAACTATACATAGCTACTCTGATTAGTTGAATTTTAACGTATAAATGAAACTTAATTTCTGTTTACTTCCTTCTGCCTTCTACCCCTAATATTTATGAGAATATAATATAATATACTTAAAATGATATTCGTACTACATGTAAAGCTTCTATAATTTAATCGGTTTTGACAACTTTTTAAAGTAAGTTGAACCTATCTAATGGCTTTTCTAGCCGTACATTTCGTTTTCAATGATCCGAGTTATGCTATCTTGAGGAGGTCAATAATATTTACCATAAAGTCATAGTCATGTGTATTTTGACGTGCAGAAAGCCCGTAAAATTGGTTAAAATTAAAAAGAAATGTCCCGTCACAAATTACTATCGTGAGCACAAAACCTTTTAGAACGGACGCTCTAAAACTTTTGCATTTTTTTTTTAAATATGGATTTTACTTGGACTTTGTTGGATTAGATTAGATAGTCTTCAGTTTACACTTTCGTTCATTTCATTCTCACATCATTCTGACGTAGACAACAGGACAATCTTACCATTGCTTTGTGAAGACATTGTTCAGACAAATATTATTGGCGTCGAAGTTTATTTTGCTTTCAGAAATCTAGATTTTATCAACATAAAAGATATATATATGTATGGTGATCGGACTCTTCATGCTTTATCCTGCACACACTTTTTTAAAAAATATTTACATTATACTCGATTTTGTTAGTTTTCCACGCCTTAAAAATACATCTTATAATTCTTTGTATACAGCCACGGTAGATGTAATTGGCTAAACTATTTCTGATGTTACAAATAGCAGCAATGTGATCTTGATAAGTACAGTACAGTGTAATATCATTAGGAAGCAATTTAAATAGGTGCTGAACTCAGTTGTATTGACCCATTACGAGGTAACTATTCAATCTTTTTTTTCAATTTGTTTTTAAGTCAGCTGGTTAGCTATCGTATCAAAAATGGTGTCTAGAACACAAAGATACCGTTCCAATTAATGAAATATTATGTGAAAACATGGACAATAACAAAATAAGCTGTATTTTATCACTTGACATGCAAAAGGCTTTTGATAAAGT
>JAQIWO010001163.1:0-10916 GCA_034695405.1 Entomobrya muscorum | reverse complement strand
CTGCAGAGGAATATCCAAGAGCTCCGTCGGTATCGTACCACGGGGCATACTGAGCTTCGTACTCGGCGTAGAATGGATCCATGTACATTGGCATCATGGGCATTGAGGGGAATCGTTTTCCTACTCGAGGAAATGGAATGAGTTGACGCTTTACCTCATGTAAACCTACGAAAGGAATAATAAACTGCATTTTCCTATCTGTATTTCTGATTTCCTTAAAAGATGCGAGTACACAAATAGGAAGGTGAAAAATATGTGTTTACCACCGCCATCTCTTCCTATTCTGGGAAATGGGATCAACCCAGGCGACATTGAGTTTCCATTTGATCTTCCTACTCTGGGGAAAGGAATGATTGAATTCCCTTTTTCCCCTTGTTGACCTGAAATACAAATAAAGTAGGTAAGTTTCTAGGAATTGAAAAAAATTTTTTTTAGAAACTTTCACTGTAAAGTGTATAAATACCTGAAACAGCTAACGTTATCCCCGCTAAGGTCGCAAATGCCAATGCGACATTCATTTTGATTTTTTTTGGAAAACTAAGTTTTTTCAAAGAAATATTAAAAATCAAACAACAAAACAAAATCTAGCACAAAGAAACGAACTATCATAGGTCAGTTCTTTCCTGCTTTGGAATCTGATTACTTGTGAATACTCGGCAGGGAACTGTGACTCTGAACGGCATTCCCTCGAGGTATTTATACGAATTTCTAGACTCCCTGAAGTTTTCGACCACTTGGTTGAAAATTGGCATCTTGTAAGTAACAAAAGTTGAAGGAACAACAGTAGTTTTCTTATGCTCCATGTTGGTAAGATATGCCGTAGCAAACTTCATTAAGATGGGTGAACATGTAGCAATCATACACGTCAGCATTGAGAGATTAACTTGATGAAAATTTATTGGGACCTGAAATCAGCAGGGAAGATGCATGAGCAACACGAAAAAAGAACAGTTTGAAGGAAAAGTCAGTTTCCTCGTGATTCTTTTTAAATACTCATATGGACGTGTGTGTATATATGCATAAAACAATGCACGTTCGAGTCGGGTTGTGGCATCAGATGCGTGATCTTGCCTCGAAACAATTTTTTTTTGCAAAAGTAACTAAAGTTTTTATTTCCGATTTTTCAAACATCCTTAGAAAAATTCCAATACATAGACAATGTTATGTTTATAAATTATTTATGAGTAGCTCATTTACGTTGAAAATTCACTTGCAAAAATCATAGCACTGCTTGATAACAAAATGTAACAAAACAATTCCATAAATCTCTATGTAAGTTTTCAAAAGACAAGTCCTACATGACCGTTCCGGTAACATGCTTTTTTTTTAAATTCAATTTTCAATGATAAAATCTCAAATACTTCTCTACTAGTCAGTTTCAGTCGCAAATTCCATCTACATTGGTATTTCCAAAGGAAAGCTATATTATTATGTTGTATTGACCAATATATTTATGTATGACTTGACCAAGTGTATTTAACATGCAATAAGTTGTATGTATGCCAAGAATTAAATGTAAAGGGCCTATTTTGATATATAATATAACATGGGTTTAATAAATAGTAAACCAACATTGACATTTTTACTGCTCCAAAGGTAATGACGCTGCCACAATGTTCGGCCGTGGTGTATTAGAGAATAGGGTCAGAAGGCAATAAAAGTCATTTACAAGATGAAAAGTTTTTGGATTAGATGATACCACAAATATAAAAATGATACTTAAGTTAAGTATATAATATTAAAAGGTTTTCAGCAATCTGTATACGAACGAAGGGTCTAGAAATAACTGATCTGATAGTTCCGCAGCGTCATATCCTACAGCTATTTCTCGAACAGAGGAACATCCATTACGGATGAAGATGTTTTCCAATATTCCTTTAATATAAAAACCTACTGATAAATATTTTGTAATAAGTTGTTATATAACACAAAGTTTTATATTATGGTATCACTACAAAGGTTTCTACTCCTCCAAGTTCCATAAGTACACATGTATCATGGAAAAAATTTCGCACATGAAGTAACACAAGATAAACTCTTCTTCAGATTGTAAGATAAAAGGCAAATCGTTACACTATAAACTATACAATTCGATAATACAGCCATTATTATATGAAGTAAACTGCGTGTGGAAAGAATATAATACTCTGGTTAAGCTTACGCATTAATACCATAATAATACCTTATACAGCCTATAATATTGTCGTGTGTGGTTAGACTACAAAAACAACTTAAACATCTTTGGCAGAATAGTGAAACACGGGCTATGATATATGAACTCAACTGTCTCAATGAAAGCGGACAAATTTATGAAGGACAAAATTTCCCAAAACGGAAGAAGGCAATAAATTATACCACTCTGCCTGGCCTGGCCCTATCACAAAATTTCATGATTCCGAGTGTTCATATTGATACTGTATATATGCACAATTACAATTGTAAATAAGCAACATTGGCTACAGAAGAGTCAATGAAGTATATATTTAGCTTATAACCCGGTGACTACCACAGGCAGTCGAGCAAAACATGAATTATTTGAGTTGCTGCACTTTTTGCGTATCGTTAATTGAACCATGGCAAAACTGTTAGTCACTGTTAAGCATTCTGAAGGCCATGTTCAAATGTATGTACATGTGCCTCACTCAACTACATATAGATAAAGGCAGATCATACACAAATTTTATATAAATTCCGAATAATAGCGAAAGCAAGAGGAGATTTTGTTTTGCAAAAAACGTCGTGTAAGGTTAGTAAGTTGAGTTGGAAAGAAGCATTAGAAAAAAAGCTTAATTCTGTGAGTTGTGCATTGCGTTTACATATATGTACATAACGGAGTAGCTTCGTGTATGCTAATTAAGCCTTAATTAGTATGTAAAATGCTTGCATTTTATTCGTACAATTACATTTATGTTTAATTGTAGACTTTTATTTTGTAATTTGCGAAACATAAATTACATGGTTCATATTTCCTTTGCTGGGAAATAAAAACTTTTAACGATGTGATTCGCTAAATGGGAATCTATTCAAAGAGAAAGTTAAAAATATAATATATACTGCTTTCATGCCAATTTTCGCGGTGTATGCTGTATCAGTAGTTGCACAAAATGCCAGGAATAGGTACATCGTTTCCAATTTATTTTCACCTTTATGGAAACTTTCTGTTTCCTACTGCAAATCACTTCAGCCAAAAATATTTCACCTTGTGTGGTGCTATCCAAATTGTAACGGATGCTTGCATGTGCCGCTATAATAAAATTTCGGACAAATTATTGTATTTTACAAATTGCTACATAATATGCCATTAATGCACAAAAAACCTTGAAGCTTTTTAGAGTGAAGTACTTGACGAAAATAGCTTTTGCTTTAGACAATGATTATAGATAGCTCGTATTACTAACCACATAAATACTACCTCAGCACTTCAATACCAATAATCCTCGAAGATTATCTCCCATCCTATCTAAAGTACTGCAAAGTACGGTATATTGAATGGTATTAGGAGGAACACCCTTGGATTTTGGTATTGAAATGCTTGGAAGTACACAGGAGCCTAAAGGATAAGTGAATCAAAATTTCTACATGAATTCGTTTTTTGTGACCTTTGTGCCATATTCTTATTTCTTTCAGGGAGCTTCTCTGGCAGAAAATACCTTTCCGGTGGCTATTGGGATCAGCCATTTTCTAAGCCGTATTTTGAAAATTCAACGAAAAGAGAAGTGACTACGACTGTCGGACAAACTGCACACCTCCACTGTAGAGTCAGAAACTTGGGAGATAGAGCGGTAAGTGTTAGTTACCACAAATTTGAATTTAAATTATTTTACTGCATGTCTTACATTTAAAAAAAATTTAATTTGTTTTGTATGCGCGTGATGTTTAATAATGAAATGTAATCTTGATTCGCCCAAGTAATACCGAATAATTGTATCGCAGAAATTAGAAAAACATGCAATCATGCTCTGGACTAGAGCAATTTCAAGTATAATATATTGACAAAAAAAACGCATTGAGTGAATCCTGTTTCATGTGACAAAAAATATTCTTTACATAATTTATGCTACCACCTACTAATATTCAGCATTCGCTCAGAGAGAGAGAGAGAGAGAGGTTACTTCACTCAACTTTTATTACCGACCAAAAAAGAGTAAAATTAAATTTTATCTCGTTTGAAAATCGCCGCCATTTTTATTACTAATTTGTTCAAAAATAATTATTATTCGCTATCCCGACCAGCAATATGATTTATGTATAATAAGTATATCATATATATAGTTAGTTATCCGAGAAGTTCAGCAACAGTGCTTTTGAATGAAACGCACATACGACGGCAACATCAACTTCATGAGAATCTCGCCTTCCCATCCTCCATCAAGCAACCACCTTTTTCTTTTATCTCGTTTTTGTATCACATTTTCCTTTTTACTTTGCCCAATTCCCAGTCCCAGTCAGTGGCATGTGAAATGAAACGAAAATGCCACCTGAAAGTATTTAGGTCACTGGAAGTATCAGTATTATAGCTACTGAACTGATATGATCAAACAATAAGGAGGTATGCATTATAAAAGGTATACACAAGAGCACTACTGGATCCAGTTAGTCCTTTTATTTTCCAGTAGCAAGAACCAACCAAAGGTTCAATTTCGCTTTGAGAGCGGTCTGACTGGCTATAACTGCGAATGTGGAAGCATTCAAAGATTTTCACTTACAAAGCACCTACCTTGAAAGAAAATTGCTGCCCAACTTTTGGATGAGAACAAGTTTTCATAAAAAAACATACCAAACTGCCTCTTCGTTCGTTGTAGCAAAAGGATAAATGTTTTGAGGGAGTAGTAGTAGCGCGGTAGTTAGTTGTTGTAGCGAAAAGTAAATTGGTAATATATGCAATATATGAAGACTTTCACCACCACTTTCACTGGTGTTTATGGCCCCATCCAACCATTTTACGTCGCCAGAGCGTATTGTAATTATGATTAAAGGTTTAATTTTACCACTCTGTCGATTTATGATCATCATCTTAGCTAATGCTGCCACTATATATCAAAAAATATAGTGCTAGTTTCCTTTCACCACCCCGAAAAAAACGTGTTGAATACACGGATAAAGGCAGGAAAAAAGGGAAAGCGCGTGGATTTATGTTGTGCGCTTTAACGATACCACTTTTGTACCAGTTTTCTCTTTCTCCGGCTCAGAATATGTAATTGCATATTATAAGTATGTACACTTTTATACCTAATTTCATTTCATGATGATAACGCACGTAGCCCCGAAACACAAACCAGCATTTTACGTTCTGGTACATATCCACGTTTTGACATTAAGAAGTAATTGTGCAGGATATAGTCACATACATTTAGTTAGTAGAGTATAGAGGGTCGTGATATTATTGGGTATATAGCAAAGTGTACATAATAATATGTAAAAAGTAGGCTATATTCACGTATGAAGTGCGGTTACGACAATGACGGAAATCATGGCGGTGGTGTAGAGGCAAACGAGTGATATGCAAAACCATGAAAAGCACGACCTCTGTTTTGATGTGGTATTTAGCTCTTCTCTCCTTCCCTATTGCATTTTGATCCTAAAAGAGGGACTGTACACAATGCCAAAAAATTTACTATCATTCTGTAATTTCAAGGCACATTGAATATATACACCCTCCCACCTTATTCCCCCTGAATGAAACCCGAAAGACGTAAGCTGTTTGAGAGTCCTCCTTATTCTCCTCGAGAGTTGAATTTGCAATTTTAGAAGCCATTATTTCAGTAAGATTGTTATTAGGCTAAAGTTATCTACATCGAACACAGAAAAACTATAGAATGAAGGGAGAGAGAGAGAGGAGGGCTCCTCTCTACTACTTTTGAGGTGAACAAGCTATGTACTATACTGTGTAGTACTTTGTGTGGGTGCATATGAATGTGGATTTAAAGACCTTTTATGGTAAGTTCACGTTTTTATATAGTAGCGCGGCGACGTAGACAATGCCGCGGAAAGACTACAAAGCCATAGGAGTAGTAAAACCAGTTGAATATGTTTCTAGTAGGGAGAAAGCACATTGCCGAATTATTCAATCATGTCGTAGTAGTAGAGGGAGAAAGGGATTGTAATTTGCAAAATAATGTATTGTATGGTATATGTGTGTGTGCTGTAGAAAGAAAGAATGAAGAGAGGAGTTGCAACAGAATCTGATTAAAATGAGGTGATTAGCCATGATTATTTGAATATAATAAGAACACAAATGCTACGCGTGGAATGGAACTGTCAGTAGTCAATGTACCTAGCAAGTTATTTTTTGGGGAAGATATACCATTCCACGAGCATTTATAGCAAATAACATGCACCAATAAAGGCACCGTGAGTGGAAACACGATTGTAAAAGGGAAGTAAATGGAAAATATTTTCAATTCCTTTAGACAGAAAGAATGGCAGCGATTCTCATCATCAATGTACCATTTTCTTTCTTTTCCTAAAACCGTTTTTAAGGAATCGACATTAAAGTATAAAGTATATTATTATAGGAAAACAGAAGGGACTGCAGACTATATTACTGAGGGTTGCTTATGTCATTTGCCATTGCCATTTTGCAGTTTTCTTTCTGCTCCACTATTCCAAGACATTGACTATGTCATAATAACAACATGAAAGGTTTTTACTACCTTTTTCCACCACTACCATACCAGGATCTATCGTTAAATGATATTCGAGCTCTATAACGTTACCAGTTGCCCTGTTGGGCTATAATAATCCGAGGCATGACACCATACACGGGTACATACTTTCCCCCAGCGGAACTTCTTTAGTGTGCTATATATTTATACAGGAATATATATTCAATATTACACATTGCCAGACTTCACACACAGCTGCGTGTATACGCCTTTCTTTTGGGTTTTCTACCGGGGGAAAGTAGTAATAGTAGGCCCATTAATGGCTTTCAAGTTGTTCCGGTAATCACATATTATGCCTTCCATTTATTCTGATAGTCGTTCCTTGCAAAATCGCCGCATTTTCTTCCCCAGGCAAAAGGATTAAATAACTCCACGGATGTTCAGAGAGAAAAGAGAGATTTTAGAGGATTGAATGTTCTATTATATGTGTCGTTGAGAGTTTGTGTGTGTATGTGTGCTGTGGAATAATGTCACTTGAGGAATGCTATAATAACATCTGTATAACTGCCTATAAACTGTATAATATATATGTGCATACATATAGCTTACTGTTCACTCTGTATATATTGTTAGTAAAAATGTACAAGGGAATATCATCATCGTAATAATAATAACATTTTTTTGGGCCAAGATGCCTGTGTGAGTCTGATATTTCTCTGAGTGAGAGCAAAATGCTTATATAATATGCATATAAATAGGAAACGCATTGTGTATGTGTGTGTTCGCGTTCAACTACTCTGCTAATACTACAATGATGATAATAATAATGCATCCTTTCATAGTCTTCCCGGGAGTGCTTAATACTTTACGCGCTTTACTTCCTTCTCTGCGAACTTCACTCGTCCAGTGGTATCCGCTTTCTACCAGCTTTATTCCTCTTCTTTTTCTATCCATTTGTTTCATCCGTCAGAAAATTCAAAGAGGTATACCGAAGTATAAAGAGCGAAAGTGGGAGAGAGAATAAGAAGAATGAAGAAGAAGAAGAAGAGGCGAAACTTTTCTCACTTCCACTTCTGCCGAAGAGACCGATTCAAACACATTATCCCCACTTCTGTAGAGTATAGAGAGATGTATGCAAGTATGGTAGAGCATGCAGCATCCCCGTTTTTACCGTATATGACGAGGACGACGACGGAATGAAATTGCGATTTTTGGCATTAACAGAGTTTTAATGGGATTGAAATGGGAAAGGACGATTAGAGAAGCCGAGCCGGTAGCATAGGGCTAGATAGGAAGCAAAGCAGGAGATGTGAATATTATTACGTTGTGTTATAGCAAGCCCAACGTGGTACTAATAACACTTGGAGAAGTAAAAAAAAGTACAGAAAAAAATGTGGAGGACGGGCAGCTGAGCAATGAGGGAGTTTATGGAGAATATTTGGTTCACAAAACTACCTACAGATCCTTTCAAAATACCTCATTTCACAGACAACAATGCTCGACGATGTCTGGAAAGTCGATTTTTGTGAAAATTTTGTATTATTTCTGACAACCAATGAGAGAGAGCAAATGGTACCTCCTTTTTCGGTTAGTCCACACCAAATGAACATTTATATTATCGACTTGCACTTGATTACATCACGATAAATTGAGAAACTGCATATCGCATATAGTTAACTATTGGGTATTAAGCTTACCTTAAAGATTAAATAATAGTACTCTGATCACAGATCAAACACAGACTGTATATCTTTAACAATATTCTCTATTTTTACAATTGAATAAAATTGTAAGTTTCTTCTTACAACTAAATAAATTTGCAATCCCATTTATTGAGAGAAAATACTGATGAATTGAATGAGAAGCAAAGGTGCTTCACCAAAATATAATAACTTTTCAAATGGAAGCTATAGGTATACTTATTGGTAAAATACACATATCGTTTGACTGACTTTATTTGTAGGCACACAGACTTGAATTTACTTTCAGTAAAGTAACAAATCTCTTTACTCTTTGCTTTGTCACGATGTTCTTTATATAGATTGTAAGTAGTTGGCGCAGCCAATTCATCTAGTAATAATAGTTGATTGTAGCAAGAAGAAAACGTTCAGCGTATATGCGTGCCCTTGCTGTCTATAAACAAGTTCATTCATGAGTACTTTTTTATGCTTTTTGTTGCACTACTTTTTCTTTTTAGCTACAAGTACAACGTGCTCTCCTGCTTAATGATTCATAGACTGCAGTGGAGGGTGAAACTCAAATAGAGAAAAGAAACGTATACACTTCACCAGGGAAAAGTCGGTTAAAGATAAAGAGTGACGGGAGATTTCCAAAGATTTCAACTGCAATCCATCATTCTTTAAGCAGAGAAAGAAATAAAGAAAGAAAATACTGAAGAGAATGTATAAAAAAGAGGAAGAAAACGTTTTTTGGTTCATGGCTCTCTTCATCTCTGCTCCGTTGTTTCATCTTTCTATTTATATACATGGATCGGTGGTAGTTTACACGAACTCTAGCACTAGTTTATAGTTTTCTAAGAGTGCATACATAAATATGTCTGGATAAGTAGCATTATTAGTGGTGAAAGAGTGGGCGAAAGAAAAAGTGCTCCTTCAATTCACCAAGAAGTGTTCAAGAGTTTGGTTTTTTTCTTCATTTTCATTACGTCACATTACAGTGTGCTCTAGTGCACTTCATAGTCGCAGTTACTTATTTCTGGTGGTACATAATCATAATCTCAATGGCTATAATATGCTATTCTTTTCGGAGGTAAGAGGCATTTTAATGTTGTCTTTAGCTCAAGGTTTTAAGCATTTTGTTGCAGTGTATCAAATAAGATTCCAAGGGTGACACTGACAGTGATCAAGTGATGACCAAAACCAAAAACTCAGTAGCAAATCGATTAAACCAAGAGATATTTTGATGAGTTGGTGGAATTGATGGGATAAAGCCCTGTTTCGTCTGTAGCTTTTACATTTTATCTAATAATTTGTCATTTTCAAATTCACCGAACACCGATGACTTCCGAATTCATTGAAATATCAACATTTCAAACACATGACCGTTGCATTTTTGTAGATTTTATTTAATAGAATTAGGTAGGCATTCAATTTAAAAACTTTTTATTGAATTTCAATTTTATTACTATTACATTTTTGTATTCTCATTACCAAACACTGTATAGGAAGGCAACCAATAAAATGAAAAGTCAAAAAAGGCAAAATACATGATAATATGTATAATTAATTCTAAGTTTTATTTGTATTTTCTCATTTAAAAAACCCCCCAAGTATGACAGCATGCAAAGCATCTGATAATTTTAGGGAAGTTTATTTTATTAAACACTCGTAACAAACTTCAACTCATTCTTAAATATAGAAATTGAACAACATATAGGAACATTAATAAGTCCTTAATTTCTATATTCATATACATATTTTGACAGACAAATCTTACACAGGAAACATGGCTCTCCATTTTTTGTAGACTTGGAGTTGGTTACTCGTTGCATGCTCGACATGACCAAAACCGTTTCTTTCTTCTCCCTTAATGTGAAAGAAACAAGAGGCGAAGGAGAACTCGACTCATCGTATGGTGCTGAACTTATAAAACATTTGAACCATGGTATGTTGAAAGTAATAAAATTATTAAACTAGACGAGAGGAGCTTGGTCTGTCATACCTGTCAGCAAACTTAAAATTTATGGCTAGTCAAAGTCTGTTGAAAGTTTCCTTCGCAAACTATATATACTGCAGACATTTCTCTCTCTCTCTCTCTAGATATCTTTAAAGCAGGAAGAAAGCGAGAGAGGAATTCCTTTAACAGATGATGATGTACGTGCCAGTTTTCTCCAGACAGTAGGCAAAGTACATAACAATGTTTTGTAGCGTTAACTAAATACATAACATGTACCGCAGATTGTACTGCACCTTGTCTGCTGCCCATTCATCCATATTATAAATTTTCGACATTCAAGTACCAACTACCACCACTACTTATGTCTTTCTCGTTTCGGAAATTGTTGAGTGAGCTGCTCATAAAAAAATTGGAAAAATAGACGAAGGTGAGCATTAAATACACTCATGACAAAGTATCGTGCTCCATAGCTCTGCGCTCCCTTGAAGAAATAAATACCAGCAAAAATTATAGAGTGAAAGGGTGTGTAGTGTGTGTGGCTGCCTGAGAGAGAGAGAAAAGCTGAGTTGCACGTCAAACTTGGTTAGTGTGGTTCTCTTTCATGTGCCGCACCAATGGATGCCATAATCGAATAACTCCACGGTGCGATGGCTGGGGAAGAAGTGAGTTGTGAGT
>JAQIWO010001162.1:0-10916 GCA_034695405.1 Entomobrya muscorum | reverse complement strand
TTGAGGGAAAAAATTATTGCAACTGATTGACATTTAGTTCATCGACAAAACTGCATAAAAACTCCCAATTTTTGACACTGTGGACGAATTTGATAGCGATAAAAAGGTTTATTTTATCTAAATATTATTTCGTGATGAGTGCGCTGAAATTTTCTTCAGCAGATCAAGGGTTTCATCACAAAAGTTAAACTTGCATTTGTTTATTCACAGAAAATTGACGCTTATTTTCGAGCCAAGCACTTAATGGAGGTCAGTAAGAGGGGGATGACCACGAGCGAAAAAAATAGGACTAGTAATTCCAATACCTTTAACGGCCCCCATCTTACGACTCTTGGCGAGTCTAATGTGTACATCTGTTTCGTTGCATTATGTGAAATTTTGAACCTATCTTGGAATGAGTCAACTGATTATAAATCATTTCGCAAAAAAATGGTAGAGTCTTTAGTAGAAACTCAATAGTAGTGTATGGGGGAGTGGTGTAACTGTAAGTTAAATTTTTGTCTATTTTATGCTATCGGTTTTTATGGTAAAAGTCTCGAACAAATAGGAGTTTAGTGACATTCATTTTGAATGGCAACTGTATATATTACAGTGTAATGCGTTAGCGTAGTAGAAACAGTTTTAAAAACAACGGTTTATTAACTATAAAATATAAATTGTAACCTGTCATGAATTTCTGAGTTTAAAAAAATAAATTGATGTATAATATTTTTCCTGGCTCATCTACAGATTATTGGATAAATAAAAACGCAGTAAAAATGAGTCGTTGATGGATTACAGAGAACGATCAAATCAGCATTTTTTAAGCTCAACAAGAGCCCTGTACGTATGCAATTCAATAATATGCATGTTTTGTTGAACCATTGAATATTATTAGGTAATTAATTTTTTCATACATTCTTATCGTTTCACCAGCAGTTGAACTAGTTGAATTAGCGCAAATGCTTACATTTGGTCACGGTCATACTGTCTCATTTTGTATTAAAACTGTAAACATACTATTTTTATTATTGTGTTTGTTATTGCTATTATTATAAGTTAAGTCAGTAAATATGTACGTAAATTTTTGAAAACCAACATATTTACGTAAATGGTTCAGTTCATCCTAACATTATAAAACTGTTATTATCAATCAGAGCATTCGTGCTCACTTATATTAATTACTGTAGCTAACTATTAACAGTTATTTGTATCATGTATCACAATGCCCCTAGAAGAAAGATTACTAAATAACAGATCAACCATCCCAGTTGTGGAGCTAGGAGTTAAATTAACAAGGAGTAAAATTGTAAATACCTTCGTGCATTTGATGGGATGCATCGGTCTTGCGTAAATCATTATTTTCATTGTTGTAGTTGGCATAACATATACTTTCATGTACGCGTCCGGTAGGTAGGTATTCAAGGTAGTAATACCCTAGTAAAATACTATAAAAACGTACTAGTAGTAATAAATAGTAGTGTAAGCAGAAGTAAGAAATTCTTGGATTTTTTTACATGGAGTGGGCACAAGTATTATCATGAATGGCAAACGATATTATGGCAAATGAATGAATGAAAAGTCATTTTCTCTCAACCATTCAATCAATCGTTATCATTTCACATTGTTCATTTAAAAATAGTTTTAATTAAATCCATGTCCTCTGCATGGTTAAGTATGTCCTGGCCACAGATGAACGACGATTATATCCGAAAGTTATGAACGTAAAAGTGGGGCATTGTTAAACAGCCATGTACAAATAGACTTTTAATGATAAGTGATTATAAAATTGCAATGTTACATATAGTTTGTAGTTATTGTGGTTGTAACATGCGCGAACATATTTTTCTCTTTCTCGTTGAAATGAATGAGTGTGTCAAAAACGAGGCAACACAAATACCAAATCATTGCATTTGTATTTTTAAAACTCGTCGCTTTCATCTCAAGTAATTCAAGTGCATGCTGAGTTGTAGGCAAGCGGCTCGGCAATTTCAAACTCGCAAGGTCTCAAGGTCCATGGTGTCCCACTTGGTCAATAAGTCGCAACCATTAGCTTCATCAAATGGGTATTGGTCCAGTATGGTTAAACTATATTGCAAAGTAAAAAAAGGGGAGAGAGAGAGATTTTTAGGTACGTTATATTGTAAAGTTGTTAGTTTCCTGCAAAAATACATCCAATCTTTCTGACATTGTTATCTCAAATCAATATATCCTATACTTAATAATACCAACCATACCAATACCAACTATGGTCCTTGGTCAACTATGTTGTATCCTATACCAACTAGTTAAATTTAAATAACCTACATGTTTCGTGGAATTGCCTCAACTTCTTCGGATGTCTCGGCGTTAAGGACCGCTTCAGTGGTTGGAATGCCATTTGCAAATATTAATCCCATGAGTTCGGTCTGACTTCCAAAGATTTCCATAGCGGCACCATTTTCTCGTTGAAAATTAAGAAATTTATTGATAAACAGCTCGCCAATTTTACGACGAGCTTGCGCCTTTGACTTTGGGCTCCGTGTAGCTCTCCGAATAATTGTTTTGGCAGTCACTTTTCAAAGACGTTTCTCAAAAGCATATTTCTTTATGTTTAAAATAAAAAACCAAACATTCAAACGACAATTAGGAGCAATGCCACGAAAACAACTATACTAATGCACCCTATTGCCAAAACCAATACATTCCACAGTAGTCCATCTACATAAGACGAGTACACTTTAAACTTTCACTTACACTTACGCTTGCACTCTCTTGCAAATTAATATTCAAATATTTGGTACAAACCTTTTTATTTAATTTCCCAAACATTGTTCCATTAGATCACGAATAACTGAATGCAATAGATGACGCACACATTCAACCTTCAAAATAATAATCTGCTTTAACTCTTGCTAATCAGGAGCACTGGACAAAGCCATTTTGGATAAATTCTTTAAAAAAACCACACGATAACACCCGGTTCTATAAAAAAGGTGCCTTTTATTAAGATTTTAGATAACTATTTGGAATAAAAATATTGAAGAGCAATGTGAAGGGCATGTAGCGTGGGCCAACCATGAAAAGATTGCTCACTTCAACACAATACCTTATACCTTTTTCTACGTTACTGATGCAGATATCTCTTATCACAATTTCAAATGCAACTCGGCAACTAAAATGGCTTGAGCTTAAACAATAATGATGACGCTTGACAAGAGAAACCATGCTTCTGAAACCATGAATATACTTTATGAAATAAAAAGCATGCAAAATCATTATCATGACACAAAACTGTGTGAAGAGCTTCCACTAGGATCAAGTTGAAAACAAAAGAAGCAGAATGAAGTAAAAATGTGGCAGTTGCGAATGCCACAGCTCATCAGACCTAGAGCTATAGCAAGTTTCGAAGCTGGCCAGACAGAAAACGGATCGGATTTGTAAAAACTGTCTTAGCATGGACAATCCCGCATCAGCACTAGCAGGTTCTGTAAAACTTCTGCAGCAGTGGCGCTGTGGGAAATCGAAACGCATTGTTTTGATAATATATACATTTAAAAAAAGATGTTCTAGGAAAAATTATTACTGACGAGAAAAAATATGCTGTGGCTTGTGTGAGAGACGATTCTAATGCATACAATTTAATGTGTAGTGGTTTTTGTGCTTTTTAATTATATGAAGAAATAAAGGATATCGGTCATCATCCAGGGGGACAAATGTTTACTCTACTTCAAACACAACATGAGCTGTGTAGGTTATTCACACACGTAGAGAAACATGCATCCTTCCAATTCTTTTTATTATTTTTGGGATATTATACGTTTGAAATTGAACTACACATAATTTATTTTCTTTGTAAGTGTCCATTGAAATTTATGATGTGGTAGTGGGGACAGGTATACCATGGGTTTTGAAAGAGATCGAAAACCGTAAAGGTAAGCTTCCCTATACATCTATCATGTAGTGCAACGTTGTAACATTATGGATATGCTATTCATGCTATAATAATAATATAATATTGAATTGAATGATTTTGTACTGCCGGCGATCGTTTAAAGACATGAAATCTTTTGTAGAGCAAACCACATTTGGCACTCCAGTTTCCGTTTTTCGCCTTTGTCCAGCTTATGGTTTATGAATTTCGAGTGGGTTAGGAATTATCTTTTTGAGTTTTCGTTTCTTTAAGAAGGTATGAAATGACTGGATCCATTTTTGTGTGAATAGCAGAATGTGCTGACTTTCAGCTAGTGAATGAGTCATAAAACCACAAACGATCATGATAATGTGATGAACAAATTCAAGTTTCAAGTAACGTTTTTACATTTTCTTATAACAAATAATTGTTTACTAATGAGTCAATAGACGTTAGTGCGATGAATGTTTTTAATAGTGATTGGAACGAAAAATATGGATTTAAATCAAGTAAATTAGAACTAAAATGAAAGAACTCTATATTCATAGCTTTTAAAACATGCAACGTTTTAGGTAAATGGGAACAATAAAAGTTTACCTCATTCTTATATGCAATTTTTAGGATATAGCAAGTAGTAGATTACAAATTCTCAATCTAAAGACTCACAAAATGAAGCAAAAGACGTAGACAACGCCAACTGATTTCATGCATCTATCAGATTTGGTTCGAGAATGTCGGAAAACTCATTAAGAAAGCGGATACTACGGACAGAAAATGCAGATGTAGTTCAAGTAAGAATGCTTTCTTGTATTATCACCATCAGCAGCACCCACACAAGTACACGGAAACGATAACAACGATTTAGTTTCATGGATATATTGCGACCCTGGGCTAACTAACTTGTAAAAATGAAGGTACAAGTACTCTGCAAGCTTATGAGAGAGTACAACTAATATTTTTAAAACTCAGAATAAACTAATTAATATGTACATAGAGAAAAACGTTTTAGGCCTTTCACGGAATAATCGAATAATAATAAACAGATTAACATACTAAAAGGAATAATGCAGCATCTATGCTCAACTCAAAAGGCTGACGATTTTACTAATCTAGATAAATCCTGACAACCAAACGACAATCTCAGCCTTTATGCAAAGTTGGATTATTCGTCGCTGTAGGTATTCTTGGGTCGGTGGCTCAACTCAAAAACCAGCTGTATAAGGTTAGCAGTCACTGGAATATCCTTTGTGTAACGTAAAAAGCTCCCAGCTCGACGGAATTCCTGAGTTCTTCCTCAACTAGCTTCCACTGTCAACAAATGAAATTAGTAAAACAAAGGTGATAAAACGGATACTTTAAAGTAAACAGAATAATAGTTTGCAGAAAAAGTTGGACATTAAAAATAAACTAACCATCGCTGGGTCAATCTTACGTATCCTGTCCAACAGCTGCGTTTTGACATCTGCATGCTCTAGTCCTTTGTTGGAAGTCGAAGCGTCTTCATGATAAATTCGGTTCTCCCGTCGGCCTTTCTTCTTCCGTTACCCCACACATTGTCCTCCGTTTCGACAGGGACCTCCTCCTGGACCGTTGATTCTTTCGAAATGTTAGACTTGCTTGAAAAAACCAATAATAAAGAAACAAAACATATTAATAATCATTATCTAACAGCTGATATATTTTTTTACGTTCACACAACTCAAGTACAAATGGGTTCGAATAAGCTAACCAAAATATCATGATCACAGGTATTTGCTCACCGTTTTACTCTTTCACACCACAACAACGACAATATTACCAACACAATTTTTCTATTCAGTATCGTGAACTTTAGTCGTCAGAAGTAGTGCTTGGACAACTTCAATTAAAGAGTAAAGTAAATGCTAGCACTGCTCTCCGCAAATGCAACAAACACACAAAGGACAAAAACCTCTCATGCTCTGGTTCTCGTCTCAGCCTTCTCTCCTACTGACCGTGTGTAGTATCGTACTCATAATAATACTATATCGAAAAGCAACTGAAGTTGGGGCCATCCAGGTTAGTTGTCTCACAAAAAAACAATATTTATTTAAACAATAACTGGTTCATTGGTGGATGTACAATATTCCACGCGACATTATTTGTGTTTATCGTTTCTATTCGTTTCTCTGGTTCGCAACACTTGAAGTGTGAACGACCCCATTGGAACATTGTCAATAGTGCACAGTGAAGAAGAGAGTTTAAGTACAGCAGAAAAAATCAATTAAAAGGACAACAATGTTTTTACGACTAGCACAGCGTGGCTTTGTATGCAGAACACGACTATAATATTACTAGAAGCAAAGGCGCAGAACTTTCTACAATGAGCACAGCGTTCGATTCTTCATTGTATTGCCCCGACTAATGTAACATAAGTGGAAGTACCCGACAAAAATTACCAAAAGAGAGTGCGGAGTTCTTTAAATCCTTTGCACGACGTCACCATCGCTGTCTTCATTCTGGCGTTTCGTTTCCAACCGAATTCATTCTGTCTTCATCTTTGGAGAAAAGTTTTATGTTTTTTTTCAGACTTTCGCTCACGAAATCAGACAAAAAATCAAACCAAAGTGTAGAAAGTGTTAAGGTTTAAATCGTATTGAGAGTACTAGAGTATTCATTGTCTAGAAACTAGAACGCATTCAAGTGAAGGATAAATTATTAGTGAATTAAACGGTTAATTGATCAGCATTAGTAATATGCTCCCACTATGATTCGAATATTGTGCTCGTGTGGTTGGACTAGTCAGAAGGCAGCTTCGGGGTTCCGAGGAGTATATTCTACTTATGGCTGGAGATGCCTACCTTGTGTAGGCTAATCAAAGGAGAGCAGGCGTCATTCGTCACGACCATTACAATATTGAGAAGTAGTTCATCGTTAGCATGATAAGGCGTGAGGATTCGCTCTTCTTCCGGATCGCCTTAATGAGGAAACTTGGCAACTTTGGAATGGTAACACATTTTACCTACATTGTACAGCATGGGCTGTGTGAGGTGAAAATCGAGATTACAGGAGAGTTGACACTGTGAGTATACTATTGTTGCAAATGTTATAATCATCAATTCTAGATTGGAATGTGGAAAGTTATACCTGAGAGTAACAGTTTTATTGCAATAATTAATAATATATATTTTTGCTTCTTTTTTATGGGGCCCAGCTCCGGTAATGTCATGGTAATTATTTATCCAAAGAACGAGGTGTCTCCAGTACTCTGTAAGTAAAATATAAACAACAGAATATATCTGTCAAATTATTGAAATTACTGCCTGTGTTAAAGCATTCTTTTAGATCATAGATGAAGACATTAGCAATGGTTTGGACCTATTACGACGACGTCGGGAGCTTGAGGCCTTGGCTGCGGCTGCGGCACGAGATGCACTTCCGGAAAATGACGAATAACGGAATAAGGAGAGCCACACGGAGGAAATTCTTGAAGTGGACGATCAAGTCGCTTCTGGTATGCCAGCCATTCTTTAGATCAATTTAAGAGTTTTTTCTGGGCCGGTAATAATGATTATGGAAATATTTTTCTGCTTCTTTCAGTGGCAGTCGCTGGGGAGAGCAGAGCTCGAACTGCTGCCAGTTTTGGGATCATCGTCTTATCTCCTGGTGGAAACAGTCCAAATGCTGGATTAACTCAATTCAAAGAGAACGGTAGTGAGTAGTGATATTAAAGAAATCGTCTCCATTTTCCACTGCAATGGCGCTAAGTTCTACGTATTCTAATGTATTACAACATGTCACTAATAAAAAATATTTTTTTAATTATTTAAATCTAATTTAGGCGTATCAGCCGGTATAGAGGTGGTTGTAACGGGCGAAGCAGCTCAGGATCAGATCGACACGAACGGAGAAAACGCCCAAGAAATTGTTGAAGCCGGCGATCAAGTCGCGTGTGGTAATTAGGCCATTCCTTCAATCAATTTAAGAATCATTTACTTGGTGGGGTTATAATGGTTATGGAAATAATCTAAACTAATTTTTACTTCTTTCAGTGGGAGTCGCATGATTGTGTTTATTAAATCGGAGAATAGGAACCTATAGGTGCATAAAAAATTTAAAAAACATGCTCAATAGAGATGGAGATGAAATAATTAGGGGGATGACCCTATCAATTTCAATAAAATATGAACTGTATACACTTTTATTTATATTTGTAACTGCAAAGGCGGTACCTGGAACCACATAACCTGAGAACGCTGCCATGAAACTGGGGTCGAAAGCAGAAGTGATTTGACCTTAACTATCAACACATTTAATTGTTTGGCACTTTAGTTTGATAGTAAGATTTTCGGCACTTATTCCCCAAACTGCTCCAACAGCTAAAAATGGTATTCATAGTTTCCCATGAACTTTGCTAGCAACCATAAGGGCCCAGCTAAGATTCATTATTTGCATCATCTATGCTCCAGGGCTGCAGCTATTACTAGTTGTGCGAATAATAACGGTCCAAGGGAATCTGCTCGCTTGAACGAAAAGCCGGCGTCGTTGTTCTTCTCTGTGCTGCATAATAATTCTGTTGGTCCTACCGACTACGCGTGTGTAAAACGGGTTGGAATTAGCCATTGCTCCAGTGCCATCACGAGCACAATTTAAAACTCTTCCAATTTGACCAAAAGGGCCGGGTATTCTAGGGGTTGACACCGAACTGGGGAACGGAGGCGTCCGAAAAAAACGAATAGGGATTGGGCTCCATCGTTTTTTAAATTGCGGTTTCAGAATGAAGTGCTGGATTTTAAGACTGGTTAACCTTGACTTTAATCCGACAATTAGTTATTGATCATAATCGAAAAAGAAAAATGACGCATTAAATAATGGAGTAGTCTTGGAGCTTGCCATACGGGGAAGCATTTCAGGTTTAATGAGAATCATTCATTCGTCTTCCTACAATGAAGGATGCAATATGCATGCACACGCGTACATTGGGATAATGAAGAATGAGATCCAGGATGTGCATAAGATAAGGAAGAGATGGGTTACTGCTATCTGATGAAAAGATTTGCATGACATGAATAGTGAAGGGACTGTATACATATTTCACAGTGAAAATGCTATTCTTTAAAAATTAAACGTTTTTCTTCTTATCAGTCACAACTCAACAGCAGCACTTTGTCAGTAACGGATGATGGAGACTAAGGAGGATGGATGGGTAACTTCGTCCCAAAAAGGAGTACTCGTTTATTGTATCGTGAGCAAGCAGAGAATGCCATCGTAGCTAAGCTGGGTTTTAACTTATTAATGCTGATGGGGCTTTATTATAAGATGAAAGCCACCTTCCATTTATCATCACCATCATTATGCACTCTTGGTAGTCAGTTTGGGGAGGTAACATTATGCAGCATTTATTTATACCTTATTGACCATTCAGTAAAAAGGAAACGGAAATCACATGAATAAATGAATGACTTTAAAAGAAATCTTGCTCGTTCATAAAAACTGATTGAAAAAATAAAACATTTTGTCACGAAAAGCAACTTTCTCAAACGGCCTTCCTTATGCTAACATATTCATCAATTCTTAAATCTTTAACATACAGTAGTGTACATTTATAATAAATGATAATCTTTCCCATCAAGTTCATCATCATAGCATCAAATCAATTTTATTTAATTGTCAAAAATGTGCAACTCCTATTTAAAATATCCAAGTATTTCAAAAACTAAATCAATTTGAAAACTGTTGGTGTTGTTTTATAAGTTTTTTACGTATTTTCGTTGGGATAAATAGTCACCGTACTTACTTAGGTAGACCAATTCTTTTTAAATGATATCCCTGAAAGAATCTTAATTTGCATTTAAATGCTTATTTATAAAGGGAGATCATAGAATTCTTCCAGTTCTTCCAAAAAAAATTTATTTTCTTTCAATATCAGTGGATAAGATTGAAAAGCTTCTTTAATCGGGTCGAATACATACGTTTCTTGTCAACTGCTACTACATTATAGTTTATATAAGTATGCATACATCTACTTGGTCCACCTTAAATGGTGATGACGAGAGATTTATTATTCATAAAGAAACGGATGAATTCACATTACTTTGAATAGGTATGCTTGATGTTTTTAACTGTATTGATTTTCCTTATATCGACAGGACTGAGAACTGTACACACTTTTTATATGTATAAAAACGAGTATATTATATGCTGTGTGTGCATATTCATAGAGAGGCTTCTTGTAGGACTATTAATAAAACTCCAAGCAAGAAAGTCTGAAAAAAATAATGAAGTAAACTCCTGTATTAAACGCTTAGAAAATCCATTTGTAGTTGTAAAATAGTGTTGTGACGAGTGAGAAGAATGGTTAAGAGGTCAAAACTGACATACTTGTATCAAGCCTTCCCGAACAATTACAAACAAGCTTTTGGGGGATACTGATAACAGTGAGTCAACTGAAAGAGAATCAGAAACAAGTTGCGATAGGGTGTTAGGATTTTATGATGATGATAAATGAAATCGTTAATCAAAAGATCATGAATTGTAGCTTAGGTAGTTGGATTTACTACTCCCACTCACACCTTCTTTTGCCTTTCTATTTTTTTCCTTGAGCTACTTCATGCCTCTGGGGTAAAAAAAGTAAAGTCATCAAGTAAAAAAACGAAAGAAGAGGACGACAAAAAGTCTTCTCCTTATACATAAGTCATTTAGTCGGGTATAGATAGAAGAGGATGATACTGAGGTACCATATATTATTTTGGTAGCCTTGTTACGCTACATCATAATCATAATATAAAAAACAAATAAAGAATTATCATTGGCCGAATTTTTTGGTAGTAATACTCTTTGGAAAAAACACAGCTACCTAAACACTACAGTCAAAAAGGGAAAATTTTTATTTCAAGGTGGCTGCCTTGCAAAACAAAGCTTAGTAGTAGAACCATCCTATCACCATCACCACGCATGGCATCATAAAACTTACAACTTACTTATTTACTTATAAAAAGTGACAATGAGTGAGAGAGATAGAAATTGGAATATTGAACCGTTTATTATTATTGTTATTAGTATGATTATTTATATCATACGAAAAGAA
>JAQIWO010001161.1:0-10920 GCA_034695405.1 Entomobrya muscorum | reverse complement strand
CGCTTTCGGAGTTGTTTCAGAGATCGAACTGGCTTTTGTCGTAGCCGTTGTTAGTGTTAGCGTTACTAGTGGTGGGGTTGGGACTGATGAGAAGGTTAGTTAATTGGAATTTTTGATTTGAAATATGCATAGGTGATTTATAATTTTGAAGTTTAATAAGTGTCTTATTAATAATTAATTTCACAGTTTGCAACGATCAAGGGAGGACCGTTTAAAGCGGTCGTAGTGATAGATATTGGAAATGCAAAGAGCAACACGAGCGGGCGCCTGAAACTGAGTCAGGAAAACATCAAAGCACCTGTGCGGATAAAAGGGACCATAATCAATTTGAAGCCTGGAGGCAATCACGGGTTTCACGTGCACGAGTCTGGGGATGTCAGAGGGGGATGCGCCTCCACTGGTGGTCATTTTAATCCTGATGGGGTGAGCTAGCAAATAAATTCTACAAAATAATATTATATAATAATATAATTTTGGAAATGTTAACAAGTTTTTCTCAAAAAATTTAATTAACAATTAACAGGATTTGTTTCATTACCCACGACCATTTTCACAATATGCTTATAACTCAACCACCTAAAAAAAATTTTTTATAAATTTTTCACAATCTGATGACCAACAGTAAAATAAAATTATTACACATTAATTTTCAATCTGCGCACAGAAAATGCATGGCGCCCCATCAAACCCAGAGCGCCACGTAGGGGACTTGGGTAACATTTTCGCAAACGCTTGTGGAACTGCAAAAATCGACATAACTGACTACAAGTTATCCCTCAACGGTCCCAACTCTATTATTGGAAGGGCTTTCGTTGTGCATGAGAAGGACGATGATCTTGGGAAAGGTAATCTCACGACTCTTGTGACTTTCATCCGGAAGCTGTTTTATTATTATAATATAATGTGTTTTTAATCTCAGGGGGAGACAAGGGATCACTCGCTACTGGAAATGCTGGAGGAAGAGTTGCATGAGGGATCATTGGAATTATCTTCTAAAAGAAGAATTGAGCAGTGCTACATTCCCTTTGAGACTTTTAAATTTTATTCTTTGTACAAACAAAATTCAGGAATTGATAAGTATCGCTTATTAGAAATTAAATTAAGAAGCCATATTAAATGCATAACATGAACTGATGACAGACTGAATTCACATTTCAATCTTAAATATTTTTCTCCCCGCTCTTCTTATAAAAACGTCTTATATCCTAGAACATCTGGAAAATAGAATTCCATCTCTCAATTACTGCATTTTTAAGGACTCGCAGTTGTGAAGCAAGGGGAAATACATTGACAAAAGAGCAATCTTAAATACCATCGTCATTTCTTGTGAGCACAAACACGGGAACATTGACCATGAGTGTCTAAGAACAGACAAAGTCCAATTTTGGTTACATTCCAATATATCATATATCCAATAACATTCCTATTTGACCAAAAAACTATATTTAATCACAAGGTAAACTTTGCGAATTCTGTTGCTGTGTTGCGTAAAGTTTTGAATGTACTAAATTAATCATTAAGAAAATGTCCACTATCTTTTCAAAAATAGTTTGTATTCATAAGTAGCACCACTTGCCTTCATTTTGTCGTTACTTGAATTTTTAAAGCCATGGCCAACATTGCATGGTCAAATTCAAAGAAACTTGTTTTCCCTATTTCATTATAAGTTGGCGTTTTCATTAGTGATTGTAGTTGATGCAATTTCACGTAGAATAAACTTAAATAAACTTGCGCTTAGCATAAATGTTTATGGCGCTAATGCAGCGTCCTTGTTAAAAAATTGTGAAAACTTTCGTTTGATAGACTATTCAAATAAAGTATCACATAAAAAATCATTGGCTGAAGTAACTAATAACCCACAAAAAAATAATTTAAAGAATTTGAAGAACATGAGCTTTTTCTTAGCAATTATTAGCAATGAATGTTTTATTTTAGATATGGTGGAAAAATTCACTGTTAGAAAATAAATTGAATTCAATTTTATTTTCGATCAGTCAACTTTATTTTGTCATTGAAATCCCAATTTGGCAGTGGACTACTGCTCAAATGTTAAGGTTTTATATTTCCAATTACTTGGATATTCAAATAAAACACTGAAATAGACGTAACATCATCCCAAGGAGAAGCCAAGTGATTTGCAATTATTTTTAATGTTGAAATTCGAAATCTATGATTGTTGGTTTTGATAAAGCGTAAAGCTGAACAAATTTCAATGAAAATAAAACATTTTCTAAACTCATTATATTGCAATAATGGAAGCTTTATTTTCTTCAAGCACAAAAAATCTACGGGATACTTTTATATGGGGTTTTGTATTACTTTGATTGCAATAAATATGAAAATAAACGGACATGACTAAATCCAATGTCGAGGTCAATTGATTTAAAGATAATTTTTATAAATTGGCTTGGGTTATTAGTATTACAAGGAAACAAAGTTGAGCAAAGTCTAAGCTCAATCCCGGAAGTGATTCTATTTTTACAACAGAGTTGCTTCGTTACTGCAATATTTGAGAGATAAAATATTTTCATTTGTGAATTCCAACATTTAATCTCAATTCGCCATGCCTAGTCGATTAACATGGAGTGCTTTTCACTTTGCTGAGGCATTCTTTAAAAAGCTTCTTTACCCTTACATCTTTCATGTGGATTTCGAGAACCAGCAATTTTTTGCCGAAAGTACGCGCAGAAAACTGATTTCCTTTTCTTTGTCTTTTTCTGTAATTTTTGTAATATTGATAGGAAGTTGTTCTGTTGTAATAGAATTCATATATCATCCACAACTGCCTCCACTGGAAATCATACTTGCAAATTTGGCTTTTAGTTTACTCGCGATTATGTTTCTAGGAGTAAACACTGTCATGTTGGGTTATGCAAACGAATTTACCAACTTTTGTGAAAATCTGTACAAGTTTGAAAAACTGCTCGGGCGTGCAAATGTACCTTTTAAAAACGAGAGTGCTACTGTTTTTGGACATGTCTCGCTTCTAATCATAGGTAAACCTTTAAAATAAAACAAATGGCAATAAGCTTATACATATTATTAAAATTATTTATAAATTTTAGAACTTAAAAAGCTACTAACAAACGACCCAGAAACAGATGTCATTGGGATAATTGTAAATAACGTGCTGATTAATCTTCTCTTTACTGGAATATTCTTACCGCCGCTTTGCGTATTCTTTGGATTCGACCCATTTCATAATTTACTTGGAAACAT
Organism: Entomobrya muscorum; assembly: GCA_034695405.1. Lineage (NCBI taxonomy): Eukaryota > Metazoa > Arthropoda > Collembola > Entomobryomorpha > Entomobryidae > Entomobrya > Entomobrya muscorum. The sequence continues at coordinate 7,701 of JAQIWO010001161.1, read as the reverse complement.
TCAAATAACGTCAACTTTTTGGAAAGTATTTGCAATACTTTTAAGATACTTTACATTTCAATGGTGTACTTTTGAAATTATTAGGATAGGTTGCATAAGCATGATGCAAATTATTGTTATTGTGTACACTTTATTATCATGCCTCCAGAAAATTAACAGGATAGGTTTTATTTCGGAGGCGATCGCAAGATACGTAGAACTTGAGTGCATCCAGCAATCTGGGCGAATAGTTACAAGCTATTTGGCAGCGATATTTATGAGTATTGGGCTATTGCTAAGTATTGTGTACAATGTGGTGTTGATTGCCGGTGTGAGAATTTTTCCTTGGGAAATTTATCTAGCTTTCGGAATTTTTGCTGCTGTTAATTACATGATAATTTATTTGAGCCTACCTATGGCTACAGCCTGTCATGAGTTTAGTAAACGAATGTTGAAATACTCGTGGGGCCGTAAAACCATTTTGGAGTTTTATTCGGAAATGCGGCAGCAAGATGTTTTTGTGGAGCGCATGAGTTTTAAAATATGGCGTAAACTTTTACAAGCCAGGAGACCAATTTCGTTTTGCTACGGGATCGCAATTTGTGATAACGATACGAAAACAAATTATTACACTAATATTGTTATGTACACTATAAATATATTGCTATTTATTAAAACGTCGTAGAAGGTCAGTGAAAATAAATATAAATAAATTGCGCTTTACATAGTTACAAATCTCTTTTAAACAGTGGTTATTAATAAATATTAAAATTTTCATAAGATGACTTCGGCCATATTTTGTAGTGATCACCAATCAATTTATTTCTCTGTAAATTAGTTCATAGTTTGTTTTATGTTTTAAACAAAATTCTATCAATAAATACAATACTTTACCATTAAAAATATAAATAGTCTCAATACCTTAAAACCTTATATTTTTTATCGTGATTCATTGTAGCTGAATCATTTTCATATAAAATTTACTTTATTTGTTTGAATACCAGGTAAAACAATTTAGTGGGAACTGACCTTTTGTTGTTACTTTACATACTACACACATGTATGTCTTCGTGTGAATTTTTAAAAACATTGTAAACATAAAATACTTCCTTACCAAATGAGGCAACTTTCATTAAAAAACTGGGTACAATACGATTCATTATTTATAAAATGGTCCAACGTATTAATAGAAAGTAATAAAAATATGTTGAAATTCTAGCTATCAACTGTAAAATGGTTTTGGAAACTTAAAGTAATAAACTATTTTATTTGCATTCTGTAGTTCCACAAAAGCTTATTAAAAATAGAACAGCTTTAGAGCTTTATGTTGTTTTACGTTTGCTAAAATTAGTTAATATATGCTATCTGTGCAAAACCCTTTGACTAACTGCGACTTGGCATACTTTATAAATAAAAGAGGGGTAAAATCTTTTAAAAGTTATATGATCGTCAGGGCCATTAAAAATCACGTGAATATGTGTTCGTTCTCAAAAAAAAATTCTCGTTTTCACATGTATTTTCATGTGAGCATCAGCTCAGCTCCAGCTCGGTTTTTGTATCAAGTAATATTACTGGCTTTAAAACAAATCAATTGATTCAATATTAATAGTCTAGATAGAGCTTGTAATATATTCACGTTATTTTCAAATTTATCGTAGAAAAATATTGGAGAAAACTCTTACACAGTCCCATGCGGAGTGCTTTTAATACTGAGCATATGCTTGATCTTACTATTGCAATATTGATTCATTTTACTGGAGTTGGTTATGCTCGACGTTCTTTACCTATAAAGCATAAATGAATTGATTATAAAAAAACTTGTCTTGTATTTTCAATATGCTATGCTCAAATTCTCAGATAAAAATCAATGAACTGATAATAAAGAAACGTTTGGTCAAAATTAAATTGTTTTAGAGGATCGGAATTTTTTAAATGATCAAAATGACGTGAAATTTAATTTCAATGATTTCTGTGTACTTTCTATTTTCATTCTAGCGTATTCATACTCAAAGTTAAAATACATGTGTTTAATTTTTAACTTACTTTCCATCTGCATTAGATTATAGATAGTATATGCGTGATTTTTATTATTTTGTCCATTTTAATGTATTGATAAAGTTTATGAAGTCATCTTAAATTTTTCTGTAGCAAAATTATTCTTTTCCGCCAGCATTTTTACTCCTGAATGATGTCTTGATTTGCATCGCATGTAGCTTCTAAGAAATAAATCTTACATGAAAATGCTTCCACCGCATAGAATCACAAGCAAAAATATCAGGTTTTAGTGTAATTACATTATTTTGTGTTAAAATGGTTAAAATAGTTTATTTAATGATGCAAATTTATATAAAATATAAAACCGGCTTTGGAATAATTTACGGATAAATTATTTATTGATTATCCATACAGTAAATCGGCAAACTTTTTTAATGTAAATTTTACTATACATAACCTGACACTATTCTAAGGAATTTTGTGACTGGGCAAAGTCAAAGTTGTCATTTTTTATTTTCACTGGTATATGGGCTAGCTTCTATAACTCTTTAATAAACAACAATTATGGGCAAGCAGTGGTGTCTTAGTGGTTAAGCTATCCGACTGAGGTGAATGCGGCTCCAAGATCTAGTCTTGGCCGGGGTAAGTTCTGTAAAACCATTTAAATAATTAAATAATTAATTAAAATTCATTTCATACGCGTATTCTGCTAATTATTAAAACTGCTTCTTTAACACAGGAACCTTAAACGTTTTTTTGCCAATATGTGGAAACTCACTGTTGGTTGTAACATAGTGTTGAAAAATGTGTAGTTCCTTTTTTATATTTCAGTTTATAAAAATAAGTAAAAATAGAATTTGCATTTACGAATTGTTTGGAAATTTGAGCTTGTTTCAAGAAAATCATAAATACACTATATAAGTTTTATAAAAATACCAAACGAAATTCCGATGAATTAAATTTTGTGAGAACAGTCCTCATTATATAGGGTAATTTTATTAAATGCAGTCCAATAAATGTTTACAGGTACAAAGTGTTTTCTTTTACACAGTCCATCTATTTTCCCATTTAGTAGGGATGAAGAAACATAATTTAAGAGAAGTAAAACAGGGAAAAAATGCAAGTAAATGTAATTATTTTTACCCAATTTCTTTTTATTCTGTAATTAAAAATTATTTTGCCATAACAATTTTCGGTGGACTACTAGGCTAAAGCTAAACGTTATGTTACGTTTTTTATTCAATTTCTAGGTTTTGCGATTAAAAATTTGTATACAGTATACGTAACCCAATCTGAAATAAAAACCGTTTTAAAATTACCTTTAATTATACATTTATATGTTGGTTGTTAGAAAACCAAAACATTCCACAAGAGACTGTATTAGGTGCCTTTATTATTTACTAAAAACAAAAAAAACATTTTACGTAACTTTATCGCTTTATCTTCATTTCATATTGGATTTATTCCATTTAATTTATTAATTCGTTTGGAGTTATATGAACGTTACCAGACGCGCAAAATTTTACAAACGGAGTTGCAGCGCCGATTTTAAGTTCCTTTTCCGAAGACAAACTCCTTAATCGCCTAACGTCTCACAAAAATGTCTTTCGTCCTTTGTACTACCGGGCAGCGCCGTAAAACAGGCAGCGCCGCTACCACGTTGCGTACGATTTTGCACTTCCGAGTTTTACCTGATGTCAGAATGTAGCTCAAGCTAGGGAATTCTTTATGAAATAATCCATAAATATAAATTAGAAGTTTTATCAACAGTGGCGATCATACCTGTTCTAAAAAATATCCTTAAAAACAGTTTTACTTCTTTAGTTTATAAATAACTGTATACCGTATTTTTCTAAAAAAAAACTAGAGTATATATGTTGTTTTCTTAAGCTCTTATTAGTAAAAACGAGAAGGTTTATCGTTCATTCGATTAGTTTTTTTGTAAACCCAATTCCAAAGAAAGATTCAGACCATCAATTCGAAATAAGAATAGTTGTTGTGCTATCATAATTTTAAAAATTCCTAGTCAATTGCATTTCCGCGCGCCCTAATATTATTATATTTAAATATTTTTAGAAATTGGTTGTTTAAAGCATTTGAGAGTTTGCAATGCCCACTCAATTAACTTGGAATGCCTTTCATCTCGTTGAAACCTTTTACCAATATATTTTGTTCCCTTACATCTTCCATGTTGACATCAAGAACCAACAATTTATTGTAGAAAATGCAAACAGAAAATTTATTTCTTTTTCGTTGTCATTTCTTGCAGTATTTGTAATTTTGACGGGAAGTTTTTCCGTCGTAATAGGATTCATATATCATCCACAATTGCTTCCACTGGAAATCATTCTTTGCAATTTGGCTTTTACTTTAATATCAGTTCTGTGTCTAGCACTAAATGCTGTCGTGTTTATGAATGGACACGACCTTACAAGCTTTTGTGAGAATCTGTACAAATTTGAGAAACGACTCGGCAGCTCTAATGCAGATTTTGGAAACGATAAATCTACCGGCCACATCTCGCTACTTAAACGTGGTAAACCTTTGACAAAAAATATTTGACATATTTTCATAATTGTTCATACATTTATTTGTAAACTGGCTTAAATTTTAGAACTTATAAATCTACTAAGAAATGACCAAACAACCGACTTTATTGGCTTAATTGTGAATGGAATGCTGCTGAATTTACTATTTCTTGCAATATTCTTACCTACTGTGTGCATACTCTTTGGATTTGACCCATTTCACAATTTGTTTATGAACACAATCAAAACGTCATCATCCCATTGGAAAATAACCACGATACTTTTAAGATATTTTAGCTTTCAATGGTACGCTTTCGAAATTTTTAGAATAGCCACTACAATAATGATGCAACTTGTTGTTATTGTCTACACTTTATTAGTATGTCTTCATAAAATTGACAAGATACGTTTCATTCAAGTTGCGATGATGAGATACGTAGAGCTTGAATACATTCAACAAATTGGGCGGGCCGGTACAAGTTTAGTCGCTGCAATTTTTCTAAGTATTGGCTTTGTGCTCAGTATTGTGTACAACGTGGATTTGATTGGCGGCGTGAAAACGTTTCCATGGGAAATTTATTTAATTTTTGTGATCTTGGCTGTTCTTTTATATGTAATCGTTTATGGGAGTATGCCTATGGCAACAGGATGTCATGAGTTTAGCAAGCGGATGCTGAAATATTCATGAGGCGGGAAAATTATCAGCGAGTTTTATTTGGACAAATGGCAACAAGGAGTGTATGTGGAACGAAGAAGTTTTAAAATAAGGCGCAAACATTTACGTGCTAGAAAGCCCATTTCATTTTAATATGGAATCGCAGTGTTTGAAAATGATACGAAAACAAATTATTACACTAATATTGTTATGTACACTATTAATATATTGTTATTTATTAAAACGGCGTAGGAGCTAGTCTCAATTTAGGTGAAAGTAAATTATATAATGTTAGCTTTGAACAGTAACAAACCACTTTTAAAAAGTACGTAATGGGCAATAAAATTTAGATTTACATATTTCATCAATTTATATTTACTTTATTGATCATTGTTCCATAAATCCTGACATTTTTGTTATAAGTTATTTAATATGGCTGACTCAATTTTTTGTAGAATTAACTTTATTTGTTTTGCGTTTAATGTAAAAATCTATTTGTATAGGACTAAGCGTTTTTGTTAGTTCGCAAAGTAAATGCATGTGTAATCTTATAAACACGTCTCTAAAGACACGCAAGTTTAATTTTTCATATTAATTAGTCGTAATTTATATGTAATCGTAAAACAATAAAAGGAGTCAAACTGTTCATTAAAAACAGTATTTAAAATAATAAAAACAGCATAAGTGAATATCAAGTAAAATTATAAGGTACATCCAATGCAAATCAAGACTTTATTCCTGCAAATGCGGGTGAAACAATACGGTTTTGCTAAACGATAATGTAAGGAGGTTTATCAAAACGATGAGCTTACGCAGAGAAAATGCATTATCATCAAACCCATGTTAACCTAACCCATACAAGACGCGAAGATTTTTTCAAGAAAATCAACCTTTTGCCACAAGAAATATTCGGCAGTAAACTTTTATGACCTTTGGCATCTCCCATTTTTGACCAAAAATTGTGTAAACAAGTTATTTCATTTTTTATACCTTTAATAAATAAAGTTTTATCAATAAATTTTAATAAAAAGCGAATATATAGCTCCAAACATACTTTCTCTAATCTAATAAAAATGAAACGTTAAAACACAAGTATTAACTTTTGTATAACCATTAAATTTTCCCCTTTAGTTTAGTTGGAAAACACTGTTTTAAAAAAGCAAAAAGTAGAATTTATCTACACAGAAATGATCAATATTAAAGTTATTTTGATCAATTTTGTAAAACTCGGAGCTCCCAAGCCCAATTCTATATTAACCAAGAGTAACGTTTTCTCTTTTGTTGCTTGCTATTCGTAAATCGTAATTGGTTGGTCATATGACTCATATTTGTCAAGAACAAAGGAAAAAATATGTAGAAAAAATAGCTGAGAAACGTGAAAGAGATCTAAAAGGTGGTGAGGACATTGATTAATTTCTATTGACAAAGCAAACCAAATCTGAGTTAAGTGACATGTCTATTGTACATTAATAATTTTTCATCTACTACTTTGAAGAAAAAATTCTTTTCCTGATTTCACAAAAAAATCTTGCATTTAGTTTAGTGTTTTATCTTGCATTTAGTTCATTCTTTTACATGTATTTCTTATACAAGCACACTTTAACTGTTTTATATGCATCTCATGTACATATTTATAAATTTCAACTACATATTCTTGCATCTCAAATACATAATAATTCATTTCAAATACTTATTTTAAAAACTCAAATACACATTTTTACATCTCAAACACAATAAAAATAATTTTATTCTTATCGACGGTTTAACTTAAATACATATTTTTGACCCTTCTCTCAATTCTTATAATCCTCTTATTTTTTGGTCAGCATATCTTTTCTTTATGTTTTGGGTAGATATACTCACCATGCTTTCAGTTATGCATACATATGCTTTAAAAAACACCCACACAAGGTTCTTTTACTTTGTAAAAAAAACCCATCACAAAGTTTCATTTAACCATTTTCCTCTCATGGCTTCTCTTAGCTTCAAGTCCTCTCCTCCTGATGGTAGCACTACTCCGTCTACTATCGCCAACTCATCGTCTAACTACAGCTATCAATATTCACTCCAGACCACTTACGAAGTGGAACATTTTCTACAAGAGATAACTACAGTTATTGTTGTCTGTGTTATCTTTTTGTCCTGTAAACGATCTCTCTGGTGTCAACAGTTTCCAACCAATCCCTTCAAGTGGACGATCTTAACGTTTCCATTTCACTTCTCCAAGAAAATTTCCGTCAACAAAGACAACTTTGGTCAATCATCTCAACAGTTGTCCACCTTTTCTAAACAAGCAACCCAGGACAATGCATCGCCATCGGACTCGAGCTCATCCATCTAGGAGATAAACCCAAACAACTAGATCCAAGGGTTTATGATTGAACGTGTCAATAATGTCCCAAAATATCCGAATTATTCCTCCGACGACTGATCCTTTGAACGAAAAAGGTTCCTGACAACCATTTGTTGATGGAGCGATATCTAGCTTGAAGAACTCGAAACGATTCATCAAGAATTACAAACACGGATTTGAGACATTACGCC
>JAQIWO010001160.1:0-10921 GCA_034695405.1 Entomobrya muscorum | reverse complement strand
AGTTGAAGGAGTTTGTAAGGAGAAGGAGAACTCACTCTCTACCTGTTGTTCTGTTATGTTCTGAAAGTTGGAAGATATTAAAGTTCAGTTTAATATATAAATAACTAAACTTCGTCTCTCGTCTCATTAGTTATTTATCCTTGCATGTTTATCAAGTTTAACGTCACTGTGCTACCCGTTAAACCATAAACATCACAGTAACTATTATTGACTTAATAAGAAAAACCCAAGCAATGACAAAGATTAAGATTTTGTAAAAACTACTTTTCAATGTAACCGGACTCCTTATATTCCCGACGAGTTCATGAAATGTAAAAACGAGCATTACGTAACTGAAAGCTAAACTTTATCTACCTGAGCTACGGACAACATAAAAGTAATACAAATGGTACTACTTAATAAGTTTTAATTTTGTTGATTTTTTACGTAAAGTAGCTCATCCTAGTATAATCGAAGTTAATATTTTAATATATAAGTTACAATTGAATGAATGTTGTAGTGTTAAGATAAAATTCAAATCACCTTCAAAAGACGTGCATCTACGATCGAGGCAACTAAAGTTGCATCCTGCTTTTCTACAGTCTTCCGCAGAATCGTCATACTGACCGCATTGGTCTTGTGTGAGGAAACTGCTGAGTTGTGGGGAAGCTATCAAATAAATATAATGAAACCATTATTGCTAATTTTAAATGTAATTAAGTTTACATGCCAATAGGTTTTCCTGCTAATGAATCAGTAGCATTGCTGCTATAAATTGTATTAAATAAAACAGTTTTTCCATGATATAAACATACAAGCAACACGCAAAATAGTTTTTGTATTAAATGTATGGCCTTTGTATTCTGCATGTAAAGATTGGGTATACATATACAATACAATTAAGCAAATATTAAATTTTAACAAGGGGAAATTGGCCATTAGATACATTATTGAGTAAATATATTTCATAAGTGTCACTTAGTATCATTAAAATCCACGAGAAAAGCCTGTAATTTTGTGACATGTAAGCAACTAACAAAATAATATAAACTATATATAAAATCTGTTATTGTTACTCATGTACTTTTAATGACTTTCTCTAGAAATGGACATTTAAATATTTTGCCGATCGCCATTTGTTAATTTGTAAATAACACATATTCTATTCTCAATCGAAGTTACTTTGTGCGAGTTGTCAGGAAGCTAGAGTATAAAGAGTATATAATAAATCCATTACTGATATTTTTAAAGTAAATAAGTTTAGGTACCCTTAGCTTTCTCTGGGTGATGAGTTATTAGAAGCGTTGACACAAGCGCTAATAAAGTAACTAATTTTTCCATGGCTCAAAATAGGAGGTTAAATATGGTACAAATGGTTTTGTATAATATGTAAGACTATTTGTTTAAATAAAACATGTATAGAATTGAAACTCCATTTTATACGTGTTTATCTGTGAGAGATGTTACAAACTTGTTCTCTTTTAGAAAAAAACTAGCAAGGTTGTTTGAATACAATTCAAAGTGGAGACAATGGGCTTAAACGTTCTGAACTTTATAGCTCTCCATTGGTTTTCTTGACTAAAATTTCAATTTGCTATGAAATAAATACAGAAAATGCTTTGAATTCTTCAAAGTTCATTGCCACCCCTTTCGAAAATTCTGCTGTAAGATTAGTTTAATCGTACTAACGGTTTTGATTTGGCGAAAATACCGTGTATTTCCATTTGTCATTAATCCTTGTTTTTAGCGTGAGTCGTGAAAAAAAAGGTATAAATTGTAAGTCAATACCAGAGAAGTATCAATAGCAGCATCCTTTACCATGTTGCAAAATATGCAAGTATAGCGTACAATATGTTTCGTATCATATGAAGGTGAAGGAACTGAAGAATTTTTGATTTTATAGCATATGTTGGTTTTTAATATACAGTTTAACCGCAATTTTAAAGCACAAATACGCACATTATGTTACCCGCATTTAATTTAATACTAGCTTTGCATCAATGTATAAAATGCAGTATAGATACCGTAGATTGAGTGTGGGGTAATTGCTATCAAACTAATGGTGCAACAAAAAATTGTTTCTCTAATATGCAAATAATCATATTAAAGTAAACTCTCCAAAAAACGTTTTATACATATAGTAAATTCAGTGTTTATATGAATACTATTTGGTTTTAAACAATTGATATCCTAATTACTCCCATTAGTTTCACGTAATCTATTCCATATATTACTACTTTGAAATTAAAAAGCTCCTCCTACTTCTAGTTTTGTTTTAAAGTAATAAAAATACTTTCGAGAATTTACTTCGTTATTGCTACTTAATACAAAAATAAAAGCCAATATATTCGCCCTAAAGCATTTCGAATATGGCTACTAATTTATATCCATGAACCAATATGGCATTCAAATTTAAACTTTAAAATACGATCAAAGCTCCGTATCATTATATATTGCTGCTGTTATATATAAATAATTCGAAAATCAAATGCCTGTATTGAGTTATTTAATGCTGATGATGCAATTATATAATTGGTATAATCGTTTATATTATTAGTACGAACCAAAATTAAACTCATCTTGCCACTAACATTGTTGCGCTACCAGAATTTACGCAGTGCCTGTTTATGCAAATAGCAATTAGTAAAGTAGTTTATGAATGTCTATTATTGTGGAGTCCTTGAGCATCAAAGATTGTTAGAATTTAATGTGTAGCATTTCAATGGTCAGCATGATTTAAGATGCTACAATAGATACAGGTGATAATAGATACATCTCGTCAATAACGTTTTTTAAATCAATTTGGATGTGGATGTAAATAAACTCAAAACATTCTGATTCAACAAGCAATTATTGTGAGTAATAAAACACTATCTAAACTTGAAAAAAATCATATTTAGGTATAAAAATAAATGGCAATTATTAGAATCTCTCTATTTGTAATGGTATGGTATATAAATATTTTTCAACGCTTTATTCAAAGTTCTGAATAATAATACTTACAGATGGGATATGTCGAACTTGGAACATGAAGATTAATCATATTAGGTCTTAATTTCCGGAAAATATCGAATAGCTGTTCCAACCTATTGTTTTCTGTGAGATTTTGCCCAATATTTTGTTATTACATAATGATATATATATCTACCATATTTATAGTGTATATACCTACTATATTCATTGTTCAAAGTTCATTGTCATCCCTCTCGAAAGTTCTGCTGTAAGAATAGTTAAATTGTACTTAGGGTTTTGATTCTGCGAAAACACCATGTATTTGTATTTGCCATTAGTACTTGTTTTTAGCGTGAGCCGTGGAACACATTTAGGCACAAATAATTTAATCAGTTGGAAAAAAAATCAGTACCAGAAGTATCACCAGCAGTAATTACGCATATTATGCTACCAGTATTACTAGCCTCTTTCAAATTTATTTATAATGATTGATACAAACCAAATTAATTCAACTAATTAAATTAAGTTTCTCTTAGGTTATTTAAATTCACTAGAAAAAAAGAAGATAATTTTGTTATCTTACATAACAGTCAAAAAAATTATGTAAACTATAATTAAATTATGTTTGCTACCTAAGACTAATCTAAAAAAAATTATAGAAATGGACCCTTTAACGGTTTGGCCAAATATCATGCTTTTATTCAATCATAAATACTACCTATCCAATTCTCAATCGAATTTATTTATACGCTTCGCCGGGAAGCTATCAAATAAATATATAACTAGAAGAGTGTAAACTCTGAAAACTAACTACCGAAAGATGTGGAACTTTTAAATTAAAAATGAATGTAATATTTTAACACCAATGGCTCGGTTGTCGCGTGGTCATTGGTCTAAAGTTGTTTCTATTGTGATCAGCTTTTTAAAATTGTATCATAAAAAAGGCAATGCAACCATACCACCGACCCTACCGGGTCTATAGATCTAAAGCAGTCAACGGTATGATGAGGTGTTGATATTGTATCAAAATCGACAATAAAAAAATTTTCCATTTAAAAAGCATGTGACCTTTGACCCCATATCTTGTGTCAAATGGGTCATTACTGGCCTAAAAATGTTTGGCATACAATTATTCATCACATAGAAAAGTCTGATTTTCCACTTTGTTTTAGCTTACTTTGCTGAAAAGTCACAAAATGACCATATTTTTGACGAATCAGTCATTTCTGAGGGTAGAATAAATTATTTCTGAGGGCAAAATAATTTATTTGGAAATATTTTAGTAAATTGTATTTAAATTGCCCATATATTTCTAAATATTTATCTATAACAGCTATATCTATATGGCAGCTTCTCAAGTTCAAGTGCATGTGTTGTATTTATACTTTGCTGTAAAGTAGCAATAAATTGCTGATGCATAGATCTTAATGATTAGGAAGATGTAGCCTTCATTGATTATCTTCATCATGTCCGATGGGGCTGTATCATATTTGACGACATCTCCCATGTTATGAATGTTGATTGCCGCTTGCTCACGTTCACAATTATAAGTTATAACAACCATACAACTTCATTTTTTTTATTACGAATCCCTTCCAAAGAAATATGTTTTAGTGTTTTACTAATTACTCTTACGTATACTACAGTTTTATTTCCAATTATCTTACTTCTCTCATATATACAGCTTCATGAATGTAAAACCATAAGAATACAACATGTGTTTATAGGCTTTGTTAATAAATTGGGTTTTATTACCTTTTCAAAAGCACCGTCAAAATATTTATATAAAATTATGATTACTAGTCGATAATAACGAGTGAGTACTTTCAATATATTTAGTTACCTAATGATTTATGTTAACTTCTCTTTAAAAAACTGCGGAAATGAAGGGAAGAAAGTGTTTTATTTGCAATGATGATGATGGTGAAAGTGGTCGAAGAACTTCCATTGATCCTGGAAAACAATAAGCAGTGACAGATAGTTCCAGCTCAATTTCCACCATTTCTGAACTTCTTCGCACTGTGTTCATTCTCCGAAAAAATCTAGATCTTCCAATTAATCAAGTGGCAGAAAATTTGAAAGAGTTTCAAAGTTTCAAGGATTGGATTACTGTTTGTGCAGCGTGTAATGAGTTGGTAAATGATTGTGAGCAAATTTACAATGAGCTTTTGGAATGCTCAAGGAAATTGAAGGATAGTAGGCTGAAAATCATTAGGATTATCAAGGATTGTAGTAAAAGAGCAAGTGCAGCTGATAGTTCTGATCGAGAAGAGGATTCTGATGACAACTTAAAGAAACATTGCGATGTTTTGGACAAATGTCGTTTTTTGTTAGTGAACGTAAGTTATCCTGGAACTTTAACCACGCTTTTAATCTACAATTGATAATGAGTGTTTTCATCACAAAATCAATTTAGTACAAAAAAATTAATATGAGGTTATTTAATTTAATTTTTAATTTCAGATGAGTATGGATTGTAGGTGACCAATCCTTTAGTGGAAGGAGACTTCCAAGCCAGTGAGAAACTATTGCAGTTTCCAAATGCGGAGGCGGTGACAGGGGAAGTTCCACCTTACCTTTTTATCAAGGAAGAAGCAGATTACGAAGAAGAGTACGACGATGCATCACTATATTATGCCGACGATACCAATAATTCAGTTCATGAAGAAGATAACGCGCCAGTAGATATAAATATAAATTCTGAAGAGGAGGAAGAACGTGATAGCGATTGGCGTCCTGCAGGTGATGAGAATTATCAAAAAGTTCCGAAGCGGTGGGGGATGAATAAAAACAAGGTTGAAGAAGTAGAGGCGAATTATCAAGAAGACAACGAAGAGGAGAGCAGTGGAGATGACGAAGATGCAGAGCTGGACAGTGACGAAGAGCAGGATCACAATTGGAGGAACGAATCTAAGAAAATTCAGACCAACGGAAAGAAGCGCAAACGCCCATATTGTCCAGCTTTTTTCTGTCACTTCTGTGAAACCTTTCGATTTTCCCTTCGCTGCCAACACTATGGGATAAAATACCTTTGTTACCATCTCGAGGAGTGCAAAAAGAAGAAGAAGAATGGCAGGAACAGAAAGAAGCAGGAAGTGACTAAACTATCTTGTCAACTCTGTTCCAAGTACACCTGCTCCATAGACGACATTCCTATGTTTGCCAACCATTTACTTTCTTGCTTTCATTTTCACTACCGTAGGAAGACATCTGGAGAAGAAAAGGATATAAAGATTTGTAAACCAGATTTGATAAAAGAAAGAATCTTTCATTGCAATGTATGCACGATAAGCAGCTCGAGAAAAAAGTTCTGGCATTTGGAGAAATTCTTGGACCATTATACCTACAACAACCATTATACCTATGTATGTGCTAAATTTGAAGTAAATTAATGTCCATAACATGTAGATAGATGCTATTTAATATTTTATATATCTGTTGCTGATTTTTTAGTGCTTACCTATGAATGTACCAAATGTGGAGAACTGAATCTAACATTAGCGAATCCCATCGCCAATGGAAAAGAAATCAACAAGATGTACTGGACTCTGTACCGGACTATGACATGTCAACATGCCAGCGTAAAATAGACCAACAGTCAGTTCCTGCTGTCCCCTGGTGGTGTGCCGGTTGTGGAGACATGTTCAGTGACAAAACTGAGCTGGACACGCACTTTCAAATTGAACACCCCGCAAGGTCAATAGAACATTAACAGAAAAGTGTGATCTTTGCGACAAGACATTTGCTTGCTTGGATGAACTAAAACTACATAAACGAACCACACACATTTTGGTTACAAAGCCATTCTACCAGTGTGACATCTATTCTGAAGTATTCTTGTGGGAAAGGCTTTATCTGTACCATCGACGCCGAGTTCACCAACTGGACCTCATATGATGTGAGTTATGCGAGGAGTTCTTTTCATATTATGCCTTGATAAATCATAGCAGCATGCACAAGAAGGGGGTTAAAGTGAAAGGGAAGTCCGACTTGGAATATAAATGTAGTCAATGCGATAAGTCGTACAGGGATAGGAAGTACTTTGAGGATCGTGTATCTGTAAAGCACGAGAAGACGCTATCCTTTGCCTGTGAAATTTGTGGAAAAAACTATGGTACTCGATGCATCCTGAGACGTCATGAGTCTGTAGTTCATGTACTGGGTACTAAGACTTTCAAGTGTACAGTGGAGGAATGTGGAAAGACCTTCAAAATGCGTCACCAGTTTAGAGATAATATGAATGTGACACATGCAGGGGCTTTGTACACTTGCAGCTTTTGCGGAAAAGGTTAATCTTATTTTGTCTGTATTATTGGCACTGTTGACTGTGACAAACTCTTTCGTGTTCATATATTCATTATCCGTTGTTTTTTCTCTCTCTCCGTTTTTTAGAAAAGAAGCGAATCTAAAGCGTCATGAACAGCAAATGCATGAAAAGCGAGATGGATTAAAGGAGTACCAGTGTGAGAAATGTCCTTTTCAAACGAGATATAAACCAAACTTAGCATATCATCAGGATGCCTTCCATAATACCAACAGGATAAAAAAGAAACTAAAGCCAAAACTTAAAGCGCAGTGTGATGTTTGCGGGCAGTGGATCAGTTCAGCATACAAACTAAAAGTGCACAAGATAGCTATTCACGGCCCAGAAAGGAAAATGAAAATTATGGCCAAACTGAAAAAGAAGAAACAGTCAGCAGAGTGCAGTAAATGTGAGGAGGAAAAGAGTTCCGGAACCTTTACAGATGTTAAACCTGTTTGTACTCACCTGAGAGCTCAGAACGAAGGAGGCGAAGAGGACGTAGCAGAAGACGATCCAGAGTGGAAAAAGTGTCCATGTGATGTGTGTGGGCTGAGATTTACGACACAGTCTTATTTAGTGTTACACAAGAAAAGAAATTTGCAATGTAAACTTATGC
The DNA here is from genome assembly GCA_034695405.1 of Entomobrya muscorum. Classification (NCBI taxonomy): domain Eukaryota; kingdom Metazoa; phylum Arthropoda; class Collembola; order Entomobryomorpha; family Entomobryidae; genus Entomobrya; species Entomobrya muscorum. The sequence goes on along the minus strand of JAQIWO010001160.1, from coordinate 3,071 downwards.
GTATGAGCGAAGACGAGGCAAAGATAACCTGTGAAACATGTGGGAAATTTTATGCAGCAAACTGGTTTTGACTAGACACATCCGAAAGGACCACAAGGGCGTTTTCAAAGAAAAATGTGAGGTTTGCGAGAAAGAGTTTGAAACCAAGAAAGACTTGAATCGTCACTTGAAAACGTTTCACAAGTTTGAAGTCGAGTTGGAGCCGCACAAATATCACATGTGTCGAGTGGAAGGATGCGGAAGTATGCTTTTGAGAAAGTCATGGCTGACTTATCACGCTGCGCAGAACCAGGGTGAAGAACCTACGTTTAAGTGTAAGGAATGTGGCAAGGGATTCTACTTTCCTGGTTATCTAAGTCAGCACAAGGCAGTTGTTCATGGAGGATATCAAGGTTCTGCAAAGCGAAAATCGGAATTCAATCTTAACGGGAACGCGCAAAAACTAAGATGATGGACAACTAGAGAATTTTTAGTGATATAAATATAAATGCTGTAGTTTCTATGAAATGGGTTTCCAAGTTTCCAATCCAAAATCATTTGGAAAAGAATAAGTTTTATAGTCAACTTTTAATTATTTAATTTTTTATATTTGTGTACAGGATACTCCTTAATAATAAAATGTTTTTTTAAAAATACAAATCGGTGAAAGAATGTACATTCTATACACAGGTTTCGGTGAAGATATAGGACCTTTAAGTTAATCAGCGGAATAATTTGTAAACGTTTAGTTTTTACTTCTCATATCAAATTATAGCTGTTAGCCATACATAAAAATAAGTATTTTTGTTAAAAATGTTAACACACAAAATTACAAATAGGTACATGAAACGCAACATCCGTCTATCCCCAGATTCGGTTTCCAATAAGAACAAAAACAAAAATTTCGCATACACTAGAAATGCGAGTAATTCCAGCACTGCTGCCTCCCGGTGACGGAGTAGTAATAGGGGGTTGGGTTGGTTGAGTCACTCCTTTACAGTCATTTGGTGGTACATAAACTTGAAAATTTTCCGGGTACTTTACCACAGTTCCATTGAGATTTTTACCGCCCACGCCCATACAGAGAGATAACTGCTTCCCGTAACGCTTCTCGTGCTGAAACTTTTCTCTGAATTCTTGTGTCCAATTAAACTTGAAACTTATCGAGTCCTGATAATCACCTGCCAACTCATCCGGCTTCACAATATCGTATTCAATCGTTCCTCCAACAACTTCGTTATCCTTCCTAAAAAAATAAAACAAGTATATAAAAATTATTGTTTTCATTTCCACTAAACCATTCCAAAATATCATAATTGTACACTTACGGTTTAAATTCTGTGATTCCGAAAAGATCAAAATGTTCCTTCAAATCCTGTCCAGATCCACAGAAAGTGAAATCCTGTTTGGGATAGTAGTAAATAATCGCTTCACACATTTCCTCCCTAGTTCCCAACCCTCCAAGAATCGCCCGTCCTCCCTCAGCATTCATGGAATCAAATGTACACTCCACCGTCAACTGATCTCCCCTTTCCACTTTTCTGTACTCCAACAACGGCTTATTCTGCTGAAAGTCAAAGTCATAGTACTCATCCACATCCACCCAAGGAAGTTCCGCTTCCCCCCGGAAGTGTCTCAGCTTCAAAGCCCTCCCTGCCAAATGCGCATGAAATAAATTATTAACAATTGTGATCCCCTCCTCAGGAAGGAATTCACGGGTGCATTCACCACTACAGTGTCCAGCAACAATGTAGTCTGTTGCCAAGGGAGGAATCGTGAGCTGAGCTTGGTAGATTTCGTTCAGGTTCAAAAGTCCAACTTCCTTCTCTCTCAAATCCGATGTGTAGTACATGATCCCTCCAGTTTTGAACTCGACATCGTCAAGCATACCAGGGTTATCGTAGTGGACCTCCAGCGCATAAAAGTCACGTTTACCGGGAATTTCCGTGATGGGAAGTCCCAAGTCGTCGGGAAATACCAGACGTTTCCCTCCTTTACTCCAGTCGTACAATAGATTTCCACTGCAGTACTGCGCAAAAGGGAAGGATGTGTTATTCTGGTCGTAACAAAAGTCTCCTTCGTGGGATAGCCATGGGCCGAAGAGTTCTTCGGGATCTACACCTTCGGGGGCGACGCAACGGAAAAAGATGAAATGGTGAGTGTGTCTGTATGCGTTGATGTCCTCGAGCACCGGCTCAAACTTAAATAATTAAAAATCGAATTTATAAAATAAATAATATGATGCATTCTTTTGATAATTTAAAATAGTTTTTTGAACTCACGGCGACAACGTGTTTCCTCTCGTTGAACAGAGGAGACCTATGAATAGTGCACCAGTAGGACGTATGTTTCGAAGGCATGACCATAGTTTTGGTAATGTTCAGCATTTCATATTTTTCCGGCTCAAATTCCTTGTCATCCTTCAAGAAAAGGTTTACTGATTTGGCTCCTTTGTTAACGCCGTGGAAGGCAATGTCGTCAGTTGCTCCGATGGATCAAATGACATGCATGGTTCTGTCCTACGATTTTGTTTCGTAAATTATTTTTCATTCACATTTTGTTAACAATAAAAGTATTTCTAAAGTTGATTGTATTATCTTACCGTGATTCTAAAGTCCTCATCGTCACAAGTGTTGAGCAATCGATGGAAACGTAAAGTGGTGTGATCATCCTTTTCTTCTCCGAAAGTGACATCCCAGTTGGTGTGCTCATCTAGAACAGGTGCCTGGTTTCCTATTCCACGACGATCCTAAAATATATGCGTATCGTTTTCGCGTTAACAACTTCACAAGATTTTCAAGATGATTCACAAAACATAATATTATTAGAGTTGATGCAATACTAACGGAAAATAGACTCCGGCTGATTTCACCCCAGCAATTAGGATATCGGCACTGGTCATTCTGGGGCTACAAGGGGACATAATTAGATAGACATGATGAAAGATTGCAAGTATAGAGCTGACTAGTGGTGCTCATATTGAACGGTGCATACTGATAACAATAATATTGTATGTAATAAATAATAGGGAGCACATAGGGAAAACAAACATGAAACGATAAGATGATCTCTTTCTCTTCTTCTGATGGACA
>JAQIWO010001159.1:0-10923 GCA_034695405.1 Entomobrya muscorum | reverse complement strand
ACCATGTGGGACGAAGCTGAGACGCCTGACCTGCAGAAGCTACAGTTAATTGGGATGAGAGTGGTGGCGAACGTTTGTCTGAATGGGGATTCAAGCCATCTCAAAAAGATGGTTAAGGGCGGGATTTTGAAACACTTTGAGAAGGTTCTTAGCTTAGGATGTGCTATGGAACGGAAATTGGGCTTAACTTGTTTGGATTATTTTCTGAGCCGGTCGCAGCTCACTTCTGCAGAGCGCCAAGAGATAAAAAAGTTGACCCCTATGGTCCAAGCCGAGTATGATGGGGTAAGTCGAGATTTTCGACACATTAGTTAAATAAATTAATATAATACATGTAATTAAATTTCTTCCAGTTTTAGAATTAATCTCTATGAAATCTGATAAAATCTGATAATTTCTTGGTTTTAGAACTCTCTGGGAACTCGAGGCTTGTCCAAGTCTCTGTTGGAGAAAATGAAGAAGATTAAGTAAGTTTTGAGAAAGCTTCTTTTTTTCCTTAATAAAGCTTGCATAGTCTGATTGTAATTCTGTTTCATGATTAGTAAACTACTTAAGCTGAATTACATATGTAATTACTATTCTAAAATTAAGTTTCTGTGTGTTTTTTCTATGTATTATCTATTAAATAAATAATTTAAGGGCTCATTCTTTTGTGCTTACCAATGATAACATTATTTTTATATTTAAATCTCGTTGTGAAATGTTTCATGTCTCTATTTTTTAAATATGATTTTTTTGTTGAATCGATAGTCTTTTTTATAACATGTTTGTAAGGTCGAAGTGCATTTTTTAATGCTGATTAAATAAAATAATTCTCAAAATGTTTTTTTTAAATCATCATAATCATCTTTATTGGGATTCTAATCATTACGGAATGCAAACTACTTGGTCTGGCGCTGGCGTCCTGGAATTTTCATGTTATGATTTCAATTTGTATTTTCGGCATGGTGTCCAATATATTTTGTCCTGTGATTTTATTTTATTTTAAGTGCAAACAAGAGAACGTAAAAACATGTTTCTAAAAGAGCTAAATGGCGAAAATAATTGTCATAGAATAGTTTTTTAATAAACATGGACAACAGACTACTCACAAACATTCGACACGTGGGTATACATATTGTTAACGCTTCAGTTAATTTATTTTTTGATCTTTGAAGGTCTGATTTTATTTTAGAACGCCACTCACATAAACATAAAGTTGCGATTCATTAATACATAGAAATGCAATATTTTATCATGTTCATACAGTAGCATTAAAAATAAGAGCATGCATAAAATGGGCACCCATTAAGCGCTCTATTACCTGTAGCATTTAGTGCTTGTATGATGGCTTGTGCTGAAAGGAAGAAGATGAGGTGCGGACAATCGTAAAATCACAAAAGAGCAAAAAGCGATCATCAATTTTATTTATTATGAAAATATTACGTTGCGTTCGTGCGTGCAGGTGGTGGTATAATATTACTAAAAAAAATGGGAAGATGTACCACCATTCGAATTTCCCCTCCCATCATCATTATTTATTGTCCCCAACTTTTCAACTGGAGCATCTCTGCTTCTCCCACTCCCTCCTGGAGTATTCAACCCGACCCCCTTCCAATTCATACCAGGAAACATCTTTCAGTTTTGGAAACAGTTGCCACACGTTTGAATGATACAGGTTTCCAGGAACGTATCCCAAGATATCAATGGTTTGATCCTTAGCCGCCGTCCTCAGTAACCCGTCATTCAGACCCTTGCCTCCAGTTTCCACCTTAACATCTAGAACTTCGAGAGAGTCTTCGACGGCAGGAGAAAATCCAGCGTGCGCAGATGGTGCATCCGAACTTCCAAACGCCTAAGACGAGGAAGCTCGAGCCGGAAAGTGGAACAATCCGAGAGGATTCTATTTCCTGCTGCAATTGCGTCATTTTCCATCGTAGGCAATTGAAGGATAGTGACATCCTGAAGCGTTGTTGCCCACGCCGGGATGTTGAGCACTCTCAAAACTTTCGACCACGCTGTCTGGCTACCATAAAATTTCAAGTCTACCTTTGTGAGACGCCAATCTACATTCCCCAGCAATTCCAACCCTTGCTCCTGACAATCGTGATAGGAAATTTCAAAGTATTCCAGCTTAGGTAGCGCCGTCCTGTAGAGAAACGGGTAGTTCACATCTTCAGTCACAGTTAAGTGGCGCAGGTGGCTGCTGTTGGTGAGTAGAAGCTCCTCCAAAATTGGAGCTCGCACGGAGAAGGAATACAGTCTCTCGAGTCTCGGAATCGTTAAGGCATTAGAGACAGGTTAATTTGTTCTCTCAGCTCAGCCAGCTTGCCCTCGGACAATGCCTTCTTCCGCTGGCCCGTGTCAAAATTCTCGACATAACCTAATTGTATCAGTTGCGGCATCATTCTGAGAAATTCCGTTACTTCCGAGTACGACACGTGGTACGGCCACGAGCCTCCTCCATCTACAGTGGAGTACAAAATGATTAAATTATTCAATAGAATATATGTACATACTTGGTTGTGTGACTGTAAAAGAGAAACGTTAAAAAAGTAAATTAGCATGGTTAACCGCCACAAACAATTATATTGGTAGAAAAAATATTGATTGCCTTGAGATGCTTCAGCTGCCAATATTTCTTGATTGATAGAATATTAGCATTCCGGTAATTACATAGTTTTTTAGCCCAATATTTCTTACCTTCAGATTGGAAAGTTCAGATGCTATTTCACTGTTTTTCTGTTTTCAAATGAAAGATGTAACTATGATTTTTCTGATTGAAACGCAACACATAACTTCTGCCTGGCATATCAGAACTTCCCAACATTTTAGTACAAGAATGGAATATTATGTAGTAGCTGACAGATAGTATGCCTATATGCAAAAACCTAGTTCATATTTTATTTTAATCCACAAAAAAAGACCCCATGCTTCTGTTGTTCATTCATATCCTGAGTTTATTTTATTTTCTTTTTTTAAACGTACAAGGGAAAAATGATTCCGTTGATGATTCAAGCATGAATTTTAACTTATTATTCAATGATATAAAATAAAAAGTTAAAATTGTAATAGAATTTACTCGAGCGAGGTAGATTTCTTAGCGTGAAAGTTTGTTGGTGTGTTTCACTAAAAATCAAATTGAATTTCGCAACATATACAGTTTAGATTTAGAACAAAAGTTATCCACACGGACAGACATGAAACATGATTCATCAAATCAAATCATCTACGAGAGAGTATAATTTACTTATTATAAAATAAAATCAAAACGGCATCAAGCTTAAACATTGAAGAAACTAAAACACAAATAATGTATTGTGGAGAAATGCAATCGAAAACTTATACAATCAAATGTGTCATAGGCGCTCTAAATTCTTCAGATAAGGTAATGCATTCTTTTCTCTTGGTTTATATATAAATATTCGACATTTTCGATATTGCGGTATCAGTCCCACAAAAACAATCAATTCTGTCATTATCAATATGATATTTATTTCGTTGTTGGTAAAAACTTCAACTAAAGATGATCATCACTATATGAAAATTTTGTTAAATTAATAATACATTTTGCAGAGTTTCTATCACCGCCATCACCGGCTTATTTATTTCTTATTAGACACGTTAAAAGTTTTGCAACAAATTACATCTGGTCAACCTCATTGCACTCAAGGACACTCCCACTTTCACTTCAACCTCTGATATTCGGCTTGGTGGTGTGTGGTGCTTTCAATCATCTGGATTCTCAGGTCGCCCCGGAACTTACAATTTGAGAGAGACGTGCATTTTGAAATAAATTGTTGTGGATCCACACAACTCACACAAAAATCAAAGGAGAATGGATGGAGCAACTAAATTATTAAATTTGACGATAATCTGATCTGATGAAACTGTCAAGTCAGCTTTTATAACTTAAAATTAATTTAAAATGGATTTTTAGAAGTGTGACAAGTTGTCTTACCAGCATCACTAATTATCAGAAGAATCATGGGTTATCAATGACACCTGTGTTTCTAGTCATTAAAGAGACATAAGGAGCCAATTTGGACAAACCAGCCATTGTTGACCTCCTTCCAGAAGATTGCGACATGCCAGCAATGAATAGCCCCTTGGGGGCTTTGTTGCATTTGAAAGAGCTCGGAGATTTCACCCTGTCTCTCCGGAAAGTCTCCCGGCTCATCTCTTAACTCTGTAAGCACGAAACAGATGCTCATAGCTTAAACAAGCTGAGCAGAGTCTGTGGAAATATTGGTTTGCAGAGCTGTGAATTATTTATCTCTAACTCTCAGTGTTTTAAAAATAAAGAGTTATTATATTTTTCTCAGTAAATAGATTTATACAATTTAAATTACATTTAAAATACTCAGTTTTCTTTTATCGGTAGCTGTCGGCTAGGTTATAGCTGGTGGTTGACACCCAGCAAATTGCTATCCATGAAAAGGAGCTCAGGTGATTTCACCGTCAGCATCAGAAGTATGGCAATTTAAAGCTAATATTTTTAAATTAAGGGTAAAGTCGAAGATATTTGCAAGAATCAATCATTCAAATGTGTGGAACCCTATGTGTAGAGTCATAAAATCTTCCAGAGAGTTTTACATGTTGTCAATTCAGGCTTTTTGTAATTTTCTAACAGGGTTTTTTAGTAAATGGAGAGGACGCAGAACTCGGAAGGATATTACCGGTACCAGTACTGTTGGAAATTCTTACATATGAGGATGAAGCCTTAAAGAGAATTTTTGATGATGATTCTGTTGCAGATGCAAAGGAAGCAAGAAGGCTTCATCAGGATACAGTTCAGCTGGTGAAAATGTTCCCGGTGGAGGCAAGCCATCAAACAAGAACATGAGTTGAGTCAGTGGCATAATCTAGTCGGGTGCTAATTGATTTTATTCTGTTGTCAGGTATGGATCGCCATTTCGAAGCAAATCCAAGACCCAAGCGACCTCGAGAGCTTCTCGAACGCGTCTCCCTTCTTCCGGAAAATCGTGTTCGATGAGTGAACGGCGTTCCTCTTTCCGAATTTTAGGTGCATGGCGGAATATCTGAGGGACAGTCTGCTTCGGGAGTTCCTTGAACAATGCGTAAGGCAAAGAGTCTCATCACCACTGATCCGAGGAAGACGTTACCACCAATATTACCACGAATGGTTCACACATCTTCTGCGTCTTCGTCTGGTCTGCAAGAGTTGGTGCACCGGAGTGGACCAGCTCGGCAAGATAGATCCGTTGGGATTCGTGAACTTTAAATGGATTGGGAGCGACTTCCACAGGGACGAGATAATCCAGCAGTTTCTGCATCACTTTTCAGGAAGTCACGTCACTCATAGGAATGGAAGTGAAAGGTCGCCCTTTTTGTTCGGACACGCATTATACAAGCACCGTCAACAGAACAGCCATTTTCACTCGTTGCTTTATTCATATGGCCAACATGTAACCTCTTTCGAGATTCTAGACTCGCGCTAGACATTATCCGGCGTTGGTGGAGGAGGCAAGTGGGCGTACCACTTGACATACTTGGAAGTCACGCAGTCTCTCAGAATGATGCCTCAACTGAAACAATTACGGTATCTCGAGATTATTGACAAGGAAAAAGGGAGGGAGAAGGCAGAGTTGGCTGAGCTGAGGAAACAAATTAGTATGTTTCCAATGCCACCGATTGCAAGCCTAGAGGTTCTGTATTCCTTCTTCGTGCGAGCTCCAATTCTGGAGGAGATTCTACTCACCAACAGCAGCCACCTTCGCATCTTGACTGTGAGTCGAAATGAAGATGACAACCTTCCGTTTCTCTACACGACACCGTCACCTCAGCTGAAATACTTTGAAATTTCCTATCACAATGGTCAGGAGCGAGAGTTAGAACTGCTGAGGAATGTATATTGGCCCATCAAAAGGGTAGATTTGACCTTTAGTGGTAGCCAGACAGCGTGGTCGAAAGTTTTGAGAGTGCTCAACAACCCGGCGTGGGCAATAACGCTTCAGGATGTCGCTATTTTTCACCGGCCTTCCATGCAAAATGACGCAAAAATTGTAGCCGGAAACTGGATCCTCTCCCAATGTTCCAGTTTCCGGCTTTTGAGCTTCCTCGTCTCCGAAGTTTCCAAGTTCGCATGTTCCACCTGTGCTCGCTTGAGCTTCTTCTGCCTTCGAGGGACTCTCTCGAAACTCTGGATGTTACGAAGATGACCGGAGTCAAAGGGCTGGAATACGAGTTACTGAGAATGGCGACGAAGGAGCAAACAATTCTTATCTTGGGATACGTTCCTAGGAACCTGTATAATTCCAACGTGTGGCAACTGTTTCCAAAACTGAAAAAGGTTTCCTGGAACGAAGAAGGAGGTGATTGGGTTAAATACTCCCGGAGGGAGTGGGAGAGGCGGAGATGCTCAAGTGGAAAATGGGGGACAGTGAATGATGATGATGATGGGAGGGATAGGTTCTCCCATAAGATGTGGTAATATTAGGAGGCTTTATAATAATGCATTTAATCCATCTTCAGTGAACTCCATTTTAATTTAATTGAGCAGATTAATGACAAGTATGTCGTTATAAAAGCTGATGTAACTTATTTAAGAACTAATAAACGACACTGCATTTTAAATCGTAGAAAATTCTTAAGTTCAAGAGTGTGCAAATTTCTATACTCAGTCAGTACAATTTTACGTGCCACCAAAAGTTTCAGCATAAAAATAAATACTTACTACATACTTACTTACTTGATATGCATACATATTACAGTCAAGTGGCAATTCAAACGAGTAACAATGACAAATGAATTTTTTTGATGTAGGCAAAGGACTTCTCTTACATATTTTCCTATTAGCGATGTTGTACATTTTAAATCATGAGAGCTGGAAACGAATTTTTTCGGTAAAATTTAAAATATAATCAATCTTTAAAAAAGGCTGAAATTTAACGGAAGGATGGATCAGGTTTGGCTCTTTCCTGCACCACATTATCCATAGTTTATTCCCATGAGTGACAATTACTGACTTCAAATAAATCTGAATAAAGCTGTCTGTGGAAGCCAACATTTTAATAACGAATTGTACTTCAAAAAAATCTCCGTTTCAAAGACGTTTTTAAATTAAGGACCATTCGAAACATATATAAATTTACAAAACGCTTCTCGAGTTTATAAGATTACTTTTCGGTTTCGCTGCTTCAGTCAGTGTTTGTCTGGTCATCTATGCAAGATGGAACTACGGGGTGCTTGAAGCCACTGATATTCCCGTAATAAAATCCACATTTTTTTGTTTCTGGAAAGTGTGCCCGACTTGAATCTGAAAGTTCAGACTGAGGTGGATATCAATAGATTTAGAGAGCTGAGACCTACTTGGGGGTAAATAATTTTTTAAACAACAAATTCACCAGCCACCAATTGACTGAAACGCTGCTTTCGATTTTGTTGGGGCAATTGGAGCAAAGTTTATTTATTTATTGTTTGCATTTACACATAAAATTAATTATCCGTAAATCGGCCCTAAGAAGAAACTAAATTCAATGTGTTGCTGTTATTAACAGATTGAGAATGAATTCGTCATTTCGTGTGAACAAATTGTTATCATAAAGTTTTCCATGTAAATTGCTTTTTAACGGTACTTGAAAGTTCACATGCATTCGTCGCAACTTGATATGAAAAAGAGAAAAAATAATATTATAAAATGGCAAGTGCAAATTATTATGAGCTTACAATAGGTAGATGACCTAACTGGACGTTATTGTAATTGTTTGTATTGTTATTGCCTAGGTGAATTAATGCATGTCATACTAAAATTACATAAATGAGCTGAGCGGTACCACCTGGTAAGTACATAATGTAATCCAAAATTGTTTCATTCAGATTGCAATGGGCAGAAGCAATATTTTCAATGATTATTTAGTCACGGATGTCATTGTCATTATTGTGGACTAGTGGATATGTCTCAATCGAAGATGAGGTATGATGTTACATTCTGCGCTTTAAGATACAAAATTTAAAAAACTGTATTTTATTGGGTTTGACGGTAATTTTTAGGAAAAACCTTCAGAAATCTCTAAATTTTCTCTATTGTAATTATTCCAGAGTAGAAAAGTAATATTTATTCGCTAGAAATCGCACTTTTGTACTTGATTGCTGACTGTAAAATAGATGTATTTCCTTTTAAATTAAATTTGTGCATTTGGCCGCTACCAAAAGTTATTGGAGCTTCTAAGCTTACTTCATAATATCGAGGTAGAGAATAGTTCGAGTAGGAGGGAATGCGCATAATATTATGCAAAAACAAAATTTCTTATCAGCAGAACTTTCTTTTGGAATCACGCATTAATCACTCACCATCAGTTACGTATTTATTTCTACACAGACGATGTTTTCCATGTAGATTTTTATATCTTCAAAAAATATTGTAATTAGTTTACCTTTTAATTTAACTGCAAATTACAACAACAAAAAACATAATAATTTTTTTTAGCATAAATTCTAGTCAATGTATTAATGTAAAGTCAATTAATGGACCATACAAAGTAACCGGAAGTCATAAATATTTAATTTTTTTTTAGGATAATTGCATGCATAACATTCAAATATTTTTTTAATTCTTTTAAATAGCAAATGTTCGAGGTATCAATTTCCATAATACAAAAGTGTTTGTGAACTATGAACTATGATTAATTTAACTAATTAATGTATTTATTTGTCTTATTTTGAAAACAGGTCGTAACTTGACTATATTATTTAAAACATTTGTTGTCTCGTTTCCAATTCCAAATTAAAAGTCTTAAATTACTTCAGTTACAGAACAAAGGATGGTTCCAGGCCAGCAGCAGGGATATAAATAACGGAGGAGAAATAGGATCATCATTCCAGTTGTCAGTTAACTGTTGGCACAATTACATCTCTTGTGTGGTCCACCCAAGCAAAAAAAAACTAGACATCTTTTTAAATCATCATCAGACTTGGTAAACAGGGATTCCGATTAAAATCTCAATAAAATATATGTTTTTGAGTAAGCACGGTTTCGACTTGAACAGGTAATCATTGACAGAAAATATAATTAACTTGTAAGAATTTTGTGTTATTATGACCAATTATTTTTTACGTGGGCCGCATTTTAAACTGTTTTCTTTTTGTTTGTTTCAGAAACGCCTAGAGAACTTGAGAGCTCGAAAATCAGAATGGACGCCATAACTTGCTCCCCACCGCGACCAGACTTCATTATCCAAGTAATTGCTTTCAAGGATTTCCTCAAAGCCGTCAAGGGCACTTTCCGTCGGTCGGTCACCAACTCAGAGCTGTTCCAATGGAGGGATGACTCCAGCATGAAGTGGCAACTTTCTGTAGTTCTCACTCGAAAAACACCAATACGCGGAAGCTTTTCCAGTAGCCCGGGTTCCATCACTCTCTACTTATTTCGGGTGGACCCCACCAAAGAAGATAAGCAAGGAACAACTACAGGTCCGTTGAGAGGCGACACAAGTTTCAATCCGGTTCAACCCGTTCCCGAGCTCCCAGAGAAATTGATCTCCGCACGTTTCCAGTTCGAGATGATAGACGCATCCGGGGATGTTTATAAGAGCGTTGGTGGGTTAGATTCAGAATCTTACATCTTTCGAGCTAATGCTGGCGGCTGGGGTGGAGAACGATTCTGTCCGTTTAAAGACATCGTTGAAAATCCTGGGAGGCTTCTACCTGGCGGAAGCTTGGTTATCAGATGCAGGCTCTGGATTGAGGAACTTTCTCTACAAGTTGGAGCTCACGAAAGTTTCTTTGACGGTCCCTCCAGCTCTGACCTGTATGTGAGCGACATGAGCCAGTGTTTTCGAAGTGAGGAAGACTCTGATTTCACGATTGTGGTGGTCGACCCCACAAGTCAGGAGAAGAAGATGATTCCCGCTCATAAAGTAATTCTGAAGGCAAGGAGTCCCTACTTTGCAGCCATGCTGAGAATCGGTGGCTGGGGGGACTCAGCTTTGAACACCATCACCATTGATGACTTCCAGTTCGAAGTGGTCTCCGCCATGCTGGAGTTTATATACACCGATAAACTCAATAAAGCTGTAATGGATTCCAGTCTCGTCGAGTTGCTCCAGATTGCCGACAAGTACTTGGTCGAGAGGCTCAGAATTATGTGCGAAGAGGCGTTTGCAAACCGTTTGGAACCGGACAATGCCATCGACGCATTTGTATTGGCGGACAAGCATGGCTGCAGTTGGTTGAAAAATGTGGCGTATCAGTTCATGAAGAATAATAAGAAGGAAGTGGCCACCACCGAGAGATTCCAGATGTTAGCCGGAGAGTACAAGGAGATAATTAACGACATTATTATGTAAACGCCAATTCTTCAATAATTTGTATAAAAAATCGCAGTACTAAACTAATCGCAGTACGCCTAAACTACTAATCAAATCGAATTATGTATATTTCGGGTCATTTCTAGAGATTTTAGATAGTCGTCAATTAAGTCACAGTGTTTTTATTTTAATAGTATTTTTGTTTCTATCAATTAAAAAAACCGATGAGCTATTTTAATTTCCAATTATCATTTTTTTAAACTGAACGAAAGACGATAGATTGTTAATATAAATGAATTATAAATGAATTATTACTGACCCTTTAAAAAATTAATTAAAAAATCCAAACAAATATATAATTTTATTGTGTGCTATTATCATATATTATAACGAGTTATTTTTCATTGAAATCTTAATTGTTCTCATCATCATTTGCATCGCGAAACGAATGCTCTCCCTTTTGAGTTGTGCTTATGCACAAGGCTATATATAAATGCATAAAAATAGATTGTGGAAATATGTTCCAGTGATTAAGACAGTCATATTATGTCGCCACGTCTCATTTTGGGACTTTTCTAACATCTTTCCTAACCCGAACAATTATTTCAATTTTCAGCATCATGAACTATTCTACGGTAAGACGTATAATTATATTTTGAATCAAGGCCATAAGATA
>JAQIWO010001158.1:0-10930 GCA_034695405.1 Entomobrya muscorum | reverse complement strand
CGAGACTGGACTTATCATGAAGGGCAGTTGCTTATGTGCTTATACGTAAAATTGGAAAGAAAGGCTAATTTAAGATGCCAGTGACAAACTGGTAAATATACACAAACAAATGAATACTATATTTTTGTCAGAGCTTGGTTTTACGCATCGATCTTGACTTAACAATCTTTCACAAATCGGTTTGTGGGAATTTCATTATCAAGTAAAGCTCTCGCTCCGTCGTTCTCCTTCAAGATTGTTGTAACTTTGTTTTAAATTTTCATAGCTATGAGAAAGCCGTAGAATTGGCAAGAACATTTCATTACCTTAGATTTTTTCGATTGTAATTTATAGACACACAAGATCAGCTACAAACTCATTTTACGTACCTGACGATAGAGATTGACGCATGTGATTAAATTAAGTCGGCGTTTAGAATGCGCATTATATTCATACATAACCGTACCTGTTTAGGCGGTTTTTAAAGTTTGTATACTACAGGACTTGATTGAGCTGTATCCGCACCCAATTATATTTTTAAAATTTAGACCCTATCTGTAGCCAACAAAGGTTATTGCGGTTAATTTGTGCTTGGCAATATTAAAAGCTCATCAAAGTATTGACAATTAAGGTAATTATTGTTTTGTAGGAGGAAAGTTTAGTGTTTTTGTGTGGCTTTTGTAATGTATGTGTGATGGCTTAATGCGACGAGTCATTAAGGTTCTGGATCCCGCAACGAAAAATACGAGCTATAGTTTTCCTTCTTTGGCATTTTTCTTGCAGATTGTTTCGTCCCATGTGATTGGAAATTGCTCTGGTCGTGAAACATTTTATGGCTTTCGAAGTCAGAAAGCCAAGTATAAGAAAATAACCTGAAATTAATTTCCGAGTACTCTTAAAAACTAACGAGGACGCCTTAGAATACAAAAAAGAGTTAAAGGAACCGACGTAGATGCGAAAGTCAGCGATAAAACGACAGATGTCAATTCATTTTCCTCAGCTATTATTAACCTGTTTCGTGTACAGGATTACATTCTACTATAAAAGTCAGTACTACACAGTACTATAGAAACGTCTGGACGTCAACTCGAACCGAGTGAAGAAAGGTAGTGTAACAATGAATTTATGAATGTGACTTTAAGTTATCCTGTTTTTGTTTCGAAAGCTCTGCATGCTTGTGGGTAATCCGCGTCCTGTCATATTCTATAAAATGATGCATTATTTAGGCAAAAACTTGCGACGTTTGCTCTATTTTAAGTAGATTGAACCTTTGTAAGAAGATATAAATTGATATGAAATGATATGATAATGAAATTTACGGTTGGTTTGTTGAATATTACTGCATTCTGACATTGCGTAATAGATCCTTAAGATTTAAGTTTTCATCATTGCAAATTACCTTTTTGGAAAATTTGTTATGTTTGCGTTCATTGCAAAGATCCCTCAAGCGTTTGCTCATCAGTGCCATAAAATTCAAATTTAAAAATAAAACATGAGAAAGCAATATAAAGCTTGAGTTGATCATATCGATTTGTAGTCGGAGGAAAATTTTCTCCGAATAGCAATCCCATTAGCGACAGGACACATAAATGACAAATAAACCGACTTTCTGATTTTAAGCATTCGACTTTCAAACGCATACGGAAGTGATCTGAATGTCTCGATTGTCGGTGTTGTTTTCATTATAGCATCAAATTTTCCCGTGAACTGCATAACTTACTACTAAATACACCACAAAAACTAGTATTACCTGCTTACTTGCCAGGTTTTGGTAGTATTTGCATTTAGTGTAACGAGAACTTCAACAGAGACAACATGCTTGTTGGATTGCTAGGTATAAATAATTTTGTTGACTTTACTTGCTTTTAAGTTCATAACACAATACAAGTTGAACCGAAATCGGTGATATTGATACCAAAATATAGATGAATATTTAGATGTTGCGGCAGCCAACTTACACAAAACTAATGCGTTGCGCGAACCAAATGATATCAAGAAATCTCCGATTTTCATATTACAGCAGTCATCATTTCCAAAAGTCAAATTTTTGTATTACGAGTTCTTCGTGCGTCGTTCGTGATTCAACGTTTTCGGCAAACGTCTTTAATAGGACGTAGAGCCAGAGTAAAGCGATTCACTTCCATTTCATTCACAAACGACATTATGCTACTTTTAAATGTGCTTCTTCCCTACAAATAAACTCCTGCTCAACATTTTCCATTTTGTGACACTATCTATATAGCGAAAGAGAAGCTAAAAAAAATAAAGCAGAATTATTGCCGAGTTAAACTTTTGATTCAGCATTTTCATACATACAGATAATAGACAAGAAGAGCATGGTTTTTTTTCGTTCCACAATAGTATTAAATTTAAATATAAAATAACCCATGTAACTGCACACAAAATACACCAAATTGACCCAAATTAATCCCTGATTAAAGTTAGCTATATTAATATAAACTTCGGGTTAAGTGAACGGATAAAAACTATAAAAATCGAAATACCATTGCATCAGCTGTGTTTGTTGACATTGAGCACTGCAATAATACACGTACATGGAAAATAAAAATTCAGGAGTTTACGATTTTATTTATCCATCTGCTGCAAACCCCAACATGAAGAATAGAGGTAAAAATCAACAGTCATCAAATAATTCACAAATTCCAACTGCTAACAAAGCATTAGCCTCGACAAGCAAGGATAATAAAAAGAGAACCAATGCAATGATGAATAACAGTTCAGATATAAATCCTTCAACCTCCAATCCATCATCCCCCGATAAAACCAACCTTGCAAAAAAGAGCAAAACTGTGACGGAACCTTGTATGTGTGCAGAATCAATTAACGCAACATTAGCAAACATCTCAGCTCAATTAGAGAAGCTGAATAAACTCGACGAAATCCAAAATTCAATTACACAACTCCAAGCTGGATTGAGTGCAAACACAGAGAACGTTCAAAATCTCCAAGTTGACGTGAAAAAGAACACTGATGAGATAGCAGGGATAAAAGCCCAGCGAGACGACTTTAGATCCTTCACCACAAAGATGGAAGTCGACTTGCTAAAGATTAATTTGATTGTGAAAGGGTTGCCGGATGAGAATGATGAAGATGAGTGCAATTTAAAGTGCAAAGTACAGGATATGGTTAGAAAGATACAACCTCAATTTAAATTTGACTGTGATACCATAGCTCGTTTCGGAAACTTCAGGCCTGGTAAGACAAGAAATGTACACATCAGGTTCAAACTTATGTCAGATCAAAATGCATTTTTTGAGTTGCGAAAGGGAACGAAACCACCAGTGTACATAAACACGGACATTCCAGAGGATGTCAGAAAAGCTGAAAATCTGATGAGACAGAAAATACGGCAGTTAAAAACAGAGGGGATTACCATTCTAGAAGTCAACTATCGTGAGTTTGAAATCGCAACTATCAATTCAGTATTCAGATTAGAGAGAAATCAGATATTCTCTGAAAAACCAAGTGCAAAGCAACCAGCGCCTAACAATGCAAATGGAAACGAGGCAAGTTTTTTAGGAGGAACACAGCAAATGGTTTGAAAATCGCTCATTTAAATATCCAATCAGTTAATAAAAAACAGGTGCGACTAATGGAATTTTTGAACTTTTATGATATTGACGTGCTCTGCTTGAGCGAAACATTTTTAAATGAACTTAAGGAAATTAATATACTGGAAGGATATAAGTGCTTAAAGAGGGACAGATCTGAGGTGCAGTCTCAAAAAAAGAGAGGTGGAGGTGTTGCAGTTATTTCTAAAGATGATCTTCAAACTACGCTCTACAAGTTGGATAATGAAGAAAACATATTAATTTCATCCAAACTAGAAGTACTTGTTACCCGTGTGAAATATGGAGGTGGGAAATCATTATTTGTGTGTTCACTATACAGACCACCCACGTATGACACGGATACTGTGAAAGCTGACATGTGCGCTATGGATATGCTAATAGGAGAACTAATGAGAACAAAAAGGCTGTTTATAATCACAGGAGACATTAATCTCAGACATAAATGGTGTTTCTCCTTGTTAGAAAATTTATTGGCTAAGTATAAAATAGACCAGTTAATAGAGGTGCCGACAAGAGGAGAATCCCTCCTTGATATAATATTAACTAATCAGGCCAATATGTGCAACGATACATCAGTGTTTGAGACTCACATATCAGATCACAGAGCAATTATGAGTACAGTTTCAATTAAAAAGAAAAAATCCCCAAAAATAAAAATACGTTACCGAAACTTTGACAAATGTAAGATAGAATGTATATACAACGAATTAAGTGATTGTAATATAGGAATTAAGGTAAATGATCCAGTTGATGATAACTTTGACAAGCTGACAAATAATGTTGTTTCTTTATTTAACATTCATTTCCCCGTGGGTGAAAAATACGTGACAAAAAACAAAAGAACGTTAGTGTTGAGTGAGGAGACGAAATCAACGAAAGCTAAACGTGAAACATTATATAAAAATTATGTGGAAAATCCAAACTACGAAAACAAATGTAAATATGTTTCCATAAAAAAACTTACAAAAAAATTAATCGACAATGATTTGAAGGAAGGGGTTAGCAAAAGCGTAGAAGAAAAAGGTTTCTGGTCAACAATTAATAAATTCATTTCCCCTAAATCCACCCCAAAATTACCGTTTACGCCAAGTGAAATTAATCATCATTTTGTAAATATTTCAAACAAGCCTACAACGATTGAGCTAGAAAATGAGGAATACGACTTGGATGAAGTGATAAATAATGGTTTTACAATCAACGCGATAACAACATTACATGTGAAATATGCTTGGAAAAATACGGCAAATAAGGAAAGCAACACGGAGGATGCTCTGGGAATGTCAAACAAAATGATGAATACACTAATCAGTAACGAATTCTTTCTCGAAAACTTGACCAACCTTCTCAACTCGTCTATCGGTCAGCAGAAAGTTCCACAAGGAATGAAATTAGCGAGAATAATGGCGCTACCTAAAGTATCTCCAGTTGAAAATTTAAACCAGTTACGCCCGATTTCTATCCTGCCTGTTATCTCAAAGATTCTAGAAAAATGCGTGTACTATCAGTTAAGGCTTTTTGTGAATACAAACAGAATTTTAAGTGACAATCAATTTGGATTTAGACCAAAGCATTCCACCGAAGACGATGACCTATACATATTTAACAAGGCCAAACAGGCATTATCTAACAGAAACCTATTCGCTATCGTGACATTGGATATAAAAAAAAGCTTTCGATACAGTAAATCGTGAGCTCTTATACCAAAAATTAAGGAGATATAATATTGACTCAAGATGGTTCAAGTCATATAATGACGATAGGCTTCAATTTGTAGACAAGCAGGATCAATCTGATGTTTTATCAACCGCAAGAGGTATTATCCAGGGCTCCAGTCTGTCTGGAATTCTATTTTCCATATTTATAAATGACATGAGTTTATTACTAGTGAATAGTATAAGTGAAACAGTGTATTTTGCCGATGATTCCCAAACGATTAGGGAAATTGATCGCAATAATATATCGAACGATATGAAAGCGCTTGAATCAGATTGCAATACACTGGTTAAATGGTTTTATGATAATGATCTCGAACTAAATGCAAGCAAAACCGAGTTAATAGTTCAATGCAACAAGTCAGACTTCAGATTGTGTCAAAACTTACACATAATGATAGACGGGGTGAAAGTTACAAACTCATGTTCAATTAAGAGCTTAGGCCTGCTTAAAGATACACATTTAACTTGGGACCATCATATAAATCTCATGTCAAAAAGTTGTTACAAGATATTATGGTCTATACGCTCACTATATAATATGATTGACAAAAATCAACTAAAAACCCTAATCGAATCATTATGCTTATCAAAACTACATTATATGTCAACATTATGGTCACAAGCGACAGAGAAATCAAAAAAGAGAGCAGAGAAAGTTTTTAAATCGTGTGTTAAACTCTTACTAGGAAGTTGTTATAAGCACGAAGACCTAGACAAATTGGGATGGCTTAACATAAACGAACAAAAAGAATAGTTATTAATGTGGCTAGCGTATAAAATCCAAAAAAATTAGCCCCTCGTGTGTTTTTAGGAATGGTTAACGAAGAATCAATTGACACATTTGAAACAAGAAGCGGAGTACATAAAAAAGTTGTAAAACAAAAATGTTAAAGTTGTCTTTCTTTTCTGATAACCGCATCATGGATAAAAATACCATATGAGATTAAACTTTGTGAATCATCTAGTGAATTTAAAACCAAAATCAAATCTTGGTTGATTAGCTCAAGAACTGCACAAGAATGTGGATGTGACCTATCATGCATTGACAAAATTATTGATGACATTAGAAAATTATACAGTGAAAGTTAATGTGTTATAGTTATAATTCTAAAATGACCTGAAACTATCAGTGAATTACCCTGGTCGGGGATACTGATAAAATACAATACATAACATAAATAATTGGCAGCTAACACGCCACTTTTATTAATTATTCATTATATCATAAATCAATTCTACACAGATACACTATTGTAACAGACTGATAGTGAGCCCAGCTGAAACATGATACTCGAGAACAATGGTGTTGATAAATTTAAACCGTGGTTTAAAATGAAATTAACTGTTATATTAAGTGATGGTCTTGCAATCATTTGAGTTCTCAACAGTATTTTATTTCGTCAGTAAGTGCACTTTTAGCTAACACAAGAAACAATTTTCTAAGTTTAAACAAACACATGAGTACCTTAAATATTAATAATCTAGTAGCAACCAGCACCCCATCCTGGGTTGTTACGCTGATTGGATAATGTCATTGTATTGCATGTACAGCACTGAGTCACTATATTGTTAAGTAGTTGTTTTTATAAGTAAGAAGCATTCATTTACAGTATTTGTTATTTGATGAAGAGTAAAGCCTTATATGCGTAATGAATTGTATAGCTGGTTTTTTTCGGTCTTTGTCTTGTCATACTGGTTGTTCCTGTGTACCGTCCTGTTGGAATTTTCTTTCGTGTGTGTTATCATACCGGTTTTTCCTTCTGGATTGTTGTAAAATAAAAGTATTTCTCGGAAATTTCGGTAAATTGGGAATGTGTTTTTAAACAGGTTCTAATGTTGATCTGCGGTTTCGTATTAATGGTAGCCTTGATGGAATTGATTAAATCCTTCTGAAATGATGGCAATGTCTGGAAACAATTAACTTAAATCAGTTAAATGATTTTGAATTAAAGGTTCAATTAAACGACATGGTCCCACATACAACTAGTACGCTCCACTTTTTACAAACAATTGACCAAAACAAATTTAGTTTTAATTACTGTTTTAGTAACGGACTTGAGTTTATTTCTTATTAGGAGTAATACCAGACTGATTAACACTGTATCCCTACTATTCTTTTTACGTTTTTTAATGCAACCTAGCAATTGAAGCATGTACATACTAACATCAATATTACCTAACCTGAAAATCTAAGTGCTGTCGCTAAATTACTACTGCAATAAAATTGCCATCTTGGAGAAAGATGATGATTGATACGATAATAGTTGCATTGTATTAGGCAAAATTAAAAGCATTTACAAACCTCGTGAAATGGCAAAACCATTACAGGGTTTAAACTATCTGCATATTGAAAATCTGCACTTCAATCCTTTTTAAATTGATTCTGGATTAAAAGAAACATTTCAGTTGCATTTTATCCATCCGACCTCCGTTTAAAGAGCATTTTTGTGAGATTACAAAGTTTCTGTCGATTTAAGAAATCGCGAGGAAGATAATTTTCTTGTAGTGTGACTTCATTTTGAGCTTGTTGACAAAGCTTCCAGGTTGCATTGCTGGATGAATGATGAATGAAATAGGAAATGAAAGGATATCAGCAAAACATCGAAGCATATTAGACAGAGAAACAAAAGAGGAGGTCAAGAAGACAGTTTGTACACAGTTGGAATTTTCTATAAATAATATTCGTGAAATGAACATTTCAGAGTTTCCAAAGTCGGATTTGATGACTTGTGTGGTTATAAAGCCATCAGGCTTGTGCATAGAGGCGATTATTGTTAGTGGAAACCAGTTAGGTATCTAAGATATCAAATATTTCCCCGGAACCTTCATTTGCCTACATAAAAGAAATTCGTCGTCCTGATGGTAAGTAAAGAGAATTTATTTGGAAAAGAATGAAATTTTCGTGGCCACGACAATTACTTCCATATGAGAAGCTCGATTGAACGACGCCATGATTTCCGCAGTAGACACACAGTTTTCAAATATGTAATCGCCCAAAATGCCTAGAAAAGACATGCTGGAACTCGTTTGCTCTGTAGCATTGCAATCCAGTCAGCATTGTTTTTCCAGCATTTGGAGCTTTTGCTTGATACTATAACCTTCATGTTTTTGTATACAAAAATTAAGTTTACTGCACTCATATGCCCGGTAATAAAACTTTAATCTATGCATTTATCGACGTGGTTTTATTTTAAAGAATTTAATCGAAAGAAACTGGATGGAACCAGTTTAAAATTAATTTTAAAAGTCAACCCTTAATGTTTTACGTGGTCGAGGATAGAAAAGTACAGAAACACTAAAACGCGACTCGTGGTAAAGAAGCCTTGAGCAAATCATTATCTTCATTTAAAACAGCAGTAAATCTAGCATATCTCTTCGGAGGTATGTCCAATTCCGTACTTGGGTCTATTTTTACTTAATTGTTCATTTGAAAATTTCCAGATATAGCTCCTCAACGTTATTGCATTAGATTCGTTAGAATATTCAGTAGTGAGATCTTACTCGTGTCGCACGGTTTTTTAAAAACTATGTAAATATTTATACTTTAAATCCTCTTATCTTTGAAAACTGTAATAAGTTTCAAATTAAACGAGTTAAAAATAATTGTGGAAGAAATGCAAAAGTTTGACGAAGAAAATAAATAAGATGTAGGCAAAAATCATGACATTGCAGCAAATAAGATTTGTAGTGCGAATAAGAATTGTGAGAATATGTCAATATGGATGAACGAGGATATGATAGCACAAGTATTACGTCTTATAATCCTTCACCAGAATTGCGAATGGAAGCGCAAGCATCTTCTAAATTAATGGTTCAATTCGTTTGATTTCTAATAATCCGCTATGCTTTCACTATCGGTAATAGTGTAATAGAAAGCGACTTAATGACGATTGTAGACAGACAAGAGTTATCATTTATCATTCAAGCTAACTATCACGGTAGCCTGAAGTAAAGTAACTTTCAAAGTAAGAATAAAGTAAGCGAAAGTCTACATCTAATTTTTAAAATCAATCAATATTTTTTTACGTGGTTAGAGCTACACAAATTACAGAAAGAGTAAAACTAAATTTGTGTTAAAAAACCTTGAGCAAATCATAATTTTAATCTAAAAATGGCAGTGGAGATACGATATTTCCTAGGAGTAAATGCCTACTTTCCATTTAATTTTATTTATATTTAACTAATTATTTTAGGAATTAGAGGTCTTAATTGTGTTAAAGGTTTGTGCTTTCGGCATCGATAATGCTGTTTTAGTGTAAACAGTTACTGTTTCTATTTAACCCATCTACCCAAGGTGTTTTATTTTTATTTTATTATTTATATATTTTAAAAACGAACACGACCATGCGCTTGGTTTAAAATTCCTAAAGTATTGACGGTTAGCTAAAGTCCATAAAACTGACAAGAGACGTTAAAAGACGAAAATATGCCATAATAAGTAAATTTGCTTAGCTTTAGTGTCTCTAAACTTTAAAATGTAGCATTCACAAGGTTCACCAAACACACAGGTTGTGAAATCATTTGATAGTTAATATGTATTCAGGATCAAGTGAGTATCTTACACAATCATGGTACACGTTAACAAAACAGGAGATGACACATGGATCACATGGTCATGGCTCCAGTACCGGAAAAAATGTTCAACAGTTCCTCCAGCTGACTTCCTGTTAACCTGAAACTATTTTATTCAGCAAAACTATGTACCAGGACATATTCAAGAATTTACCAAAAATCGGAGTACTTTAGTTAGATATTTCAAAACCGATTCATTGTGAAACCGTAGAGACATGTACCCTCACATTGATACATAACCGTATGGCGACGCATACAAATTTCTACACATTGGAAAATAATCATAGCATGTAGATGTAATTGGAGATGCACTTTAATGAATATATGAGTGTGCTGTGAGCCGCATTGTCAGGAAGTTTGCTCGTACTGGAACACTGTTGGTTATCAAACATTTAAAATTAAATACCTGGACTCTTTGCTACTGACGAATTAGCATTTACAATGAATGTGATGTTTCTTTTGATTCTAGATTTTTAAAGTTAAGTTCAGGGTAAAACGCTGTAATACTAATTAAAAGGAAACGCTCGGATGATGTTTAAAATAAAAAAATTTCCCTCATTTTACACATCAAGATAAGTCTAAAATCATTACAAATAATTTATCCAACTGCTACCTACACTAAATATTTACCTGTGATTGTTTGACAAATGTGCCTTTGCAGTTCAAAGCGAGGTTTCGTAAGTATCGACTTCGGGAGTACTTGAAATTTCCACCAAAATATTATCCTGCCTCTTCTTTCATACAAAAAGGAAGTACAATTTAATTAAATCCAGCGTCATGTTAAAACCTGTATTAAATATTCACCTAAGAAGTTTACGGGAATGCATGTCCGGCTGGCTGTCATGTTACTATTGTTAATAGCCTATTGTTAATTAATAGCGACAGGCTATTAACAAATAGTTCTTCAAGCGGCTGAAACTGGTGCTCGGTTAATTGGTTGTCACTTTTGGGCAATTGTCATCAATTTTAATTGTTATGTGGTCTGCTGGTCTACATTATGACTCAAGTGTCCATTACAATCCGAGCTTGAATTGAATCGAAGTCGCCGAAGTTCCAATGCAAATAGAAAAG
>JAQIWO010001157.1:0-10936 GCA_034695405.1 Entomobrya muscorum | reverse complement strand
AACGGGACTTTTTTCCCATGACCGTTCTCTATAGGCCACTATCTTTCGTTTTTTGGCATGAGCCCGGGACCGCCGTCCAGATGACCTTTAATTAACTAAGAAATTAAACTTTAATTAACCTCACAAAAAATTATTTATACTTAAAATAAGGCGCAAGCTCGTCCCATTACTTTCTTAAATACAATATGTGCTTAATTATGTTTAATTTTTCTGATAAACCCTAATTGCCGCAAAAGTAGCTAAATTTGAATCGTGCATAACTACGTTAATTTTTTACCCACATTACTCAAAAATGAGTATATGGTCAAGAACTAAAAACTGTATTTTGTAACATAACCTCCACTGAATGGGATGAAAATAAACATATGGGTGTTTTGAGTAGACGTGTATGGAGTCGGCAAGTAAGTATTAAGGTAATAAAAATGATGAGCTGTAGCCTCTTTTGTTCTTTGATTATGCTTAAAATGCTAAGTAACTAGTTATTGCTTTGTATATATATTATATGCATGCATAAAGAGTTAATAGAGAGGGTATAAACATGGTTGATAATTGAGTAACTAATTAAAAATTAAACTATATTAAATTAAGTTAAAAATGTTAACGTATTTTTCGCAATGTTGAAGTTTATTAGAATGATGTGGTATTTTAAAAGCAAGTGCTACTTTTCCCATAATGGTTGTCTACTCAGTAATATAAACTTGGCTCAGAACGATTTTGCATATGTCATTACGAAATTTTGTAACAGTTTAACATGCATAATCTTTTATTTGGGTTTAAAGGAGACCAACGAATACTTGATAAAATGGAATTTTGAAGCATCCGAGTTTTAATCATGAAGCTATGACGCATGCAAGTAGGGTTATTGAGAACGTTTCAATTTTCCCTTACATATTCAGAAAATTTCAGGTTCAAAAGTGTAAAAATCCCATCAAATCTATGCATTACTTACTCTCCTGTATAAGCAACAATTATGCTTAAATACACACCTGGCTTATTTTTATTGATTTTTACAAAAGCGTCACTCAACAGCTGTCAAAAATAATATTATTACAGATAAATCATTTCCCATAGGTTTTCTCACATTTCATAACAACCATATTATTACTTTTATAACCTTTTGCTAATGCTTGGTGTATAAATAAATTGAGCGAATTACATATCTATGATGTCCAAATAAATTGACAAAAATAACAAGTTTTGCCTAAATACATAGCTGTTAATAACAACAAACATGGTTTTGACAATTGTTTACCAATTTATTATGTAAAATCCACTGTCTACATATAATATGATTATGTATATTACAAAAGTCTACTAGACCAGCAAACAATACCCGTACGTGCAATATCTTTCAAATGTTCCGGCAATGCAAATTTTTCGATGCCAGGTGCGAGCGTTCGGTTTTGGGTGAGCAAAAAGAAAAACAATATCCCGGATCATTAAAAATTCGATAGCAAAAATAGCCGATTTTCGATTCATGGTAACGCTGCAACGCCGTTGCAGCGTTGCGTAAGATTTTGCAAGTTCGACAATACCTTACCAGCACTGAGTCCATCTTTGTGTCATGTAAACAGTTTGCCTACACAGATATTGTTCTTTGTTAGATTCCAATCATTTGTGTGCTCAGAGTTCAGAATGTTATGAAACATAATAATAATAGTTATTCAAGCAAATGAGCAAAATACAATGCCCTGAAAACCTTATATAAACTATTACACCGCTGAACAAAAATGTTTGAAGAACCCCACAAGAGAATAATATCTTGCGAGAATAATAGAGCCTAGCTTTACATAACTGTTGGCTGGACCGTGCAATTTTCTGGTTTAAATAATTGAATAATTTGCGATGGCCACTAGTCATAAAATACCAGACGTATAATTCATGAAGTAAAAATAAACTTTTTTAAACTCAACCAGTTCAAGGCCTGTTACCCCTACACAGTTAACTACTGTATAGATTGTCCGCAATTGAGATAAACGATGCCTCCCGGACAGTTTATATTTTTATCCTTTACACCTTATCTGCTTCCAAACACCAGTCTCCCTAAGATTTTCACACCTAAACAGCAAATAATTAGAAACATTTCCACCATGAGAGAGGAGACAAGCAACAAGAAAATGAGGGAAACCTACAGCCTCTGTAACTTTCTCAAAATTTATTTAGATTTCTGCTACTTTCTCCTCTGTTCCCCATTTCGGCTTGTAAGAACACATTCAACTGAAAATTATTCATTTTTTATTGTAAAACCATGCGTTGTGTTGGACTCTAGAGTCAGCAAAACTACATTCGTTATGAAAAGTTGGCTACCACATAAAATGCTCTGTGCTTTGTCCCTTCTACTTTGTATATTTTGGCTAATAAAAACAGTTCGAGACGAACTGCCAAACCATAAGAAAACTCCAACAGAATATTTTCAACTCTTCATGAGCGTGGCCAGTTTTATGATGAAAATATATTTCATAAAAACGTTATGGTGGCATCAAACCGATTTCCGGAATCTACTTAACTATCTGACTGAAATTGAGATCCACATTTATCAAACCCGGAAACTCGTTTCCCACAAATTCGTGGTCCTTGCAGTAGGACTACTTTATTTGGGCGCAATAATCATGGCATTTGTTGCTGGGATTGGCATCGAATCAGGATTAATTGATGACTGGTCAGGATGTTGGTGGTTAGAACGAATGCTGGTGAACTCCCGTCGAGCCTTCTTCTTAGATTCAACGAAAGTCCCAAAAGTGAGCTCGTTTACAGGAACTGATTACCTGTTAATTGTTCTCGGAAGTGTAAGCTTTTTTCAGCGACATGTGCTGGGCTATATGGCAGATGTACTGTTGTTGGCGACAGTGGTCACGTTATGGTTACCTGCATGTGCTTTTGCGAGATTACTGGAAGAAGATATTTCAGAAACAAATGGAAACATAGTTGATTATCCAAATAAAAGCAAAGCAGTAGAAAACCATTCGAAAAATGAATTAGATTTAAATGAAGTTATGCAAATGTACAAAATGCTCGAAAATCTATCTAAGTTGGTCAATAAAATTATCAGTCCAAATGTGACATGGTGTCTCCTAGAAACCATTTTATTTTACTCGACCAGCTTTGACACGCTCTTTATCCGAAGTACTGAAAATAGTAATTGGAGTCTTGTCATAAGACTTGTCATATTTCTTTGCGGAATGTGCGCAATTTTATTCATTTCGGCGGACACATGTCATCAGGTAGATTTTTATTTCTGTGACCGGTTTATTTACAATCTCTAAACTGTTCTGTTATTTAAGTAATGTGACTCAAATGTATGTATATTATTTTTTTTTAATTGCAGATAAATTCGTTAAAGCTTTGGATGGCAGCAAAGGGGAACCGAGAAAAGATAAGACTCATCGATCTAAACATAATTCTGGATCAGATTAACAATAATCAAGTCGGTGTCAAAGCTGGAGATGTATTTCCTGTTACCTATGGTGTAGTTGTGAACGTTTTAGGTATAATTGTTACGTACTTTATTATATGCTTGCAAGCTCAGTAAGAACATTTTCTTTTGTGATGATCAATTTAAATAATTAGAAATTTGTACAAAATTTGAATGAAAAAATATTAGAAATTAAAGAGAATATTTAAATAAAGAAGAATCATACACTTAATACGATGGTAATTTTGATAGACAGGAATATCCGGCAATTTCATTTCGTTCAAATTTCATGTCATGGAACATACATATGTGTATTTATATATTTGAAAGCGTTTTTTAAATGAAAGAGCCTAAATTACTAATTTCTATTCCTATTAACTAAATATCAACTCACGACATAAAACTAAATCAAGGGTTAAAATTTTTATTTAAAAGTTCTTCTCAAAGTTTAATTTGAAAATCTAATTTATAGTTTTTGCAAAGGTTTTGCCAAAGTTCCCTACGGCGTTCAAGGGCATCGGAAATTGCTTATTTTGCAATCAAAGTGCTTCCTACTTCCCATAAAATTAATTAGGCATAGTTAACCTTGTTAAAGTTTTTTGGTAGTTGTAATTGGAGTATTCACTTAAACTTGGATTTTCAATGCGAGTTGTATACGTCACACTACACAGCTCCTTAAATTTGTCACCACAATATTAAATATATGTAAAAGAACAGTTAATCATGCATAGCGCAAGCATTTGCAAGCTTCGTGAAAAAGCTTTCAAAATTTCAAGCATTATTGGCTCATTACCATGTAACTTCAATAAAGAATCTTACAAAGTCTCTATTGACTCGTTATCCCTTAAACGGTTCAAACAAAATTTTATTGTTCTCCTTGTTGTAAACATGTTGTCATTTGGAATCGCTGCAAAGCACTGGGTTCACAAAAACATGGACAACTTTCACCTTTCATTTAGCTGGTGTCTAGGATACACTTTGCTTCTATTTGTGTTTTCAATCTCACGATTTTTCCATAAGGATTTCATTATGGCGCATAATGCTTTAGTTCAACTCCTTCAGGAGATTCGAGGTAAGAAAAATTATGTTAGCCTGTATGACATTCCAGAAGCAAATTAATCTATTACTAAAAGCTATCGTTCATTTCACTAGAGACTCACATGCCACATTTCAACCCAAATGCTCCAACAGGAATTTTGTTGACAAAGGAAATCATTGAGTATTTTATTTACAGTGGATGTTTTGGGGTGTATATATGCTGCAAATTTTATCTTCTCTATGACCCCAGAGGGGCGATATTTCTTGGGGCTTTAGTACCCATCCAATATTTTTTTCCGCCTGTGGCTATATTTATAATTGTGTATCATGTATACTCTTGTGCCATTTTATTCGCAAATCTAGCAATTTCTGGTGTCATGTTTCTAGACTATGCTTATTTCATATACTTCCTAATAAGTCAAGAACTTCGTATTGGACGATTAATTTATTTGACAAATGGCGCTTTTAGAATGGCCCATGTGGTTAGAAAGTGTTTCAGGTCCATGCAAATTATTCATACGGTAGTCTTTCGGAGTTGCTACCTAGGCTTATATTTGGTGGCTTTTAATGCAGAAGTTATAATGACGAGTGTATACTTGAGTTTTGTTCTTATTAGGTATTGGGATGACCTCGGAATTGTTTCTAAGGCGCCACTTCTGATGGGAGACTTGGTGGTGTTGGGAAGTTGGACGATTATGTTGCAGCTAGGATGTTTGTTTTGTGTAAAAGGTAATAAAACGTTGGGATCGTGGAAGCGACACGATTGGGGAAGTAAGCAGGAAAATAAGGAGATGAAGCGATTCTGTAGAAGTTGCAAACCTATTTTATTTTCATATGGGGCTCAGTTTGTTGTGGGTCGAGTAAGCATTCTTAATTTTTATCGGGGTACTATCCGAGGTACCGTACGGGCCCTTCTTGCTACAAAATAGTGCATTGCAATTAGAATATATCATTAAAATAAAAACTAAATGTTATCAGGTATATAATATTTACAAGGAAGCTTTATCTACTAAAATAAATCACCAAATAATTATTCTATGCTTGGGAATTTCAATTTCAATAGTTGTATTAAGTCGATTACCTTGTAAGAAATTATTACAGAAAAACATATTAATATATATCTGTAATACGGAGTTTTGAAGGCATATTCTCTGGTTAGGTAAATGTTACGTCACGTAATAAATTTAAATGGTTTAAAAACTTAATGCAAATCGAAGCATTGAAAACATTTGATATTGAAGTTTATTTTTTGTTGCCTAGCTGTCCTTCCTGTGCAAGGGTATCGGACGGAAGTAATTTGTTCCACAAAATGCTTCCTAGCTTATTAAGTCAGTGGTAGCCTTGATAAAATTGAAACTTTGTTCAACTGTATATGTGTTCGTTTAGAGTAAGATTTTCATATCACACACAAAGGTGCTTGTATTTGCAATCGTTCATGGTTACTCTGTTACGAACTTAAAATAGTTAAAAAATAAGTAAAATAGTTCTCTAAATATCCAATCGCAATCATAATATATTCAATTATGTACAGCACAAGCATTTGTAAACTTCGGCATCAAGTTTTTAAAATTGCAAATATTCTTGGATCAACGCCATTCACCTTCCAAACTAAATCCCACAAAATATTTATTGATTCTGATTCCCTTAGTTGCATGAAGTTCCATTTTATTTCGCTTATTCTTCTAAATGTATTGTCTCTCGGGCTCGTACTTAAGCATTGGCGTTTCAAAAACATGGACAGCTTTCATCTATCATTATGCTGGTGGATAGGATACAACGTACTACTTATGGTGTTCTCAATCTCAAGATTCTTCCATAAAGAATTACGGGTTTTACACAATTCTTTAGTACAACTTCTTCAAATAATTCGAGGTAATATGAAAACTGCACCAATTTTTTAATTTCCGGAACAACTGATTATTAAAATTAAGATTTTTCTTAACCTTTTAATAGAGGATCATATGCAGAATTTCAACCCAAATGAACCAAAAGGAATTTTTCTGGCAAAGGAATTCATCGAGTGTCTCATTTACTGTGGTTTGTGTAATCTCTTTATCAGTACAACCTGCTATCTTCTGTATGACCCTAGAGGAGGCATGTTTCTTGGGGCATTCGTGCCAATTCCGTATTTTATCATACCAGTTGCAATACTTGTCATTATATATCATATGTACTATAACGCAATTTTATTCACAAACACGGCCATATTTGGTGCCATGTTTTTAGATTATGTATTCTACACATTCTATTTGATAAGTCATGAACTTCGGGTTGGACGGCCAACTTACCTTACAGATGTTTCCTTTCGAAGCTCACAAACAATTATAAAATATTTTAGGTCCCTTCAAATTCTTCATGCATTTGCAATGCGTAGCTGTCACTGGGGTATTTATTTGATGATTGCTAATGTAGAACTTAGGATGTCGTGTGTGTACATGAGCTTTGTACTTATTCGATTTCGGAAGGAACTCGCATTTGTTACTAAGGCGCCAATATTTGTTGGAGATTCGCTATGTTTGGGAATTTGGGCTGCGATATTGCAGCTGGGTTGCTTGTTCTTTGTGGGTGGTAACAAAACTTTGAGCTCTTGGAAAAGATTTGAGTGGGAATCTCAAGAAGAAAACATGGAAATGAAGAGGTTTTGTAAGAGTTGCAAGCCAATTTTGCTTTCTTACGGGCATCAGTTTGTTATCGGGCGGATAAGCGTTTTGAATTTTCAGCGTAGCGTTATTAGAAATACAGTGCGAGTACTTCTTGCTACAAAATAATAAAAACGCTAACATAAGTAGTAGTAGTAAATAAACAAATATTTTAGGATATCTTTAATAACATTTCGTTATTTTTCGTCAATTTTAGGTATTATGTTTGTTTGAATGTGTGACTACAGGAATATACCGTATGATGATAAAATAAATAATTTAGTCATGTTCATGTCCTGCCTCGGAAAACATAAATTGAAATTTACTAACTGATTTACCCAAAGTCGTAAACAATTAAATGGATGGTCTGAATAAGTAATCAGCAATTTTCTGGACGTAGCATGTATGTAAACGAAGGCAAACAAATTTAATTGAAAATCTATTAAAAATCAAGAAGTAAATTTAGAAAATGACTGGGGACTAAACACAGATGTATGTTGTTTACAAGTCAGTGTTAAATACATATTCTTAATCAAATTTAAATATTTTTATTTATTTTTTCGACAACCTTAAATAAATACTAGTGTGCACTATTAAAAAAATTATTATAACTGATGTATTTTTTTCGATATAGATAAACTTGTTAATATAGTTATATGCTTAGGTTTGTATCGCTTTGCGCATGACGTCATATATTATTTTTTGGAGTAAGCTTGACAACCTAATTAATAACTGGCACAACAAAACTTTAGTGTTTATCACACATTGTTGTGCTTTGCTCATTTATACAAAACTTTGTAATATTACGATAAGGAATACGTATGCATTATATTAACCTTCACACCTTCACATTTAACCTTCACAAGACAAAAATATTGATTATTTGTATCACCTTAGACAAACTAAAAACTACACCTTAAATAACTTTAAATGTTATTATGTTAAATAATATATATCTTTTATTTTTCAAGTTATTAATAATAGTATTATACATTTCAACATAAGTGTTCACACCACTAAATATATCTGCATTTGTAATAATTTGGCTTCAAATCCTCCCCAAAGTCGATCCCAAAATTGCCTAAAAACTAACAAGCAAAGTAACTAAATAGTCCACTAACACATTACCTCACTCCAGAAAAGTGCTCCGATTCACATTACAGAATGAATACACCGACATTGGCGTAATAGACCTAAATGATCTCGCCGTCTTATAAGCCGAGCTTTTCCTTCCAGTAAAATCAAGTATCCGTTGTTTAAAGGCCTTCCAAAGTGAGTCGATCCCGTCCACAAAGTAGCTTTCAAAATAGAAGATGGCCACCGTCA
Source organism: Entomobrya muscorum (assembly GCA_034695405.1). Taxonomy (NCBI): domain Eukaryota; kingdom Metazoa; phylum Arthropoda; class Collembola; order Entomobryomorpha; family Entomobryidae; genus Entomobrya; species Entomobrya muscorum. The sequence goes on along the minus strand of JAQIWO010001157.1, from coordinate 2,521 downwards.
CAAAAAATGCAGTTACCGAAAGTCCCCCAAAGGCCAGTAGTAGAGAACCATCATTAATTCCCATTCTGGCGACTCTAGTAAGCGAAAAACTTGAAACTACCGCTGCTCCTAAGCAAGCTGCGCTGTGATAAGCAAATGAGTTTGTCGCCAACCATAAATTCTCTAAGCCACTGACCAGTTGTAACGACCGATGTACTAAGATAAGAGTGTCCTCCGAAACACTTTGTGACCCATCCGTTCTAAAATATTTTTTCCCTTGAATAAAATATGGCTGGCTACACCTCCTTGGCATTGTAAGTTTCAAATACTGTTCACAAGTCAGTACAAGTGAAAGTCCAATGAGAATTACGCAGATGGCTATTCCAACGCAGACTAAAACCATCCAGTAATACACAGCAAGAAATACCCAAAAGTAAAAAGATTTCGGATTTACCTCGATTTCAAGCACATTTTTCAGCAGACCATGAACCGGATCATTTTCATGGAAAAATGATAATCCAAATAGTGCTGGAAATGTTAAAGGAGCATAGCAAACGACACTGATGAGAAGCTCATTCCTTTTATTTTCAACTTCTTGGGAGCCCATTCCATTCTGGTGACTTCCAAATCCCTTCCTTAGACGCAAATCCAATGAAAACACTTGGTTCAGACATTTTGCCATTTCGTCACGGAAAGTTGTGGAGACAGAGCCGATTCCAAGAATTGCAGTGATACCGAACCAGAAGACGAGAGCGATGAAGGTTTGAAGAAGATTGTTATTTTTTGCAAGTTTCTCTAGCTCCAGATTAGGATCTTCTTCTGGGAGTGGGGATGGAGCAAAAACTTGGTAGAGTAGTTGAGCAGCAATCGTGAGTTGGAAGCAATGACCGAGGTAATATGTGGAGAGCCATGTCCAGTAATTGTAGGTTTTTGTGGGAATAAACTGTTGGGAATCGTCATTCCAGTAGAAGCCGCCGGTTAATGTGTATTTGACGAAAGGGCCAAGTCGTAGGCAAATGTCTTTTTTCATGCGTTCAGTAAGCATTTTTAATATTGAGATGAATCTAGGTTTTTAGAAATCCCATAAAAAGAAAAGTGATCGAATGAACGCCAATGAGCACTACAGATGTCTTTTATAACTGATTTGTAGAACAGTTATGACGACTTGAATACCAAAATAAGTGTGATAGGTACAAAACAAAAAATAAAATCGGAGAAACCAGTAGCAGTAATTGACTGATGGGCGTATGAGCAGAAATTAATAAAATTTGAACGTACACCTTCGTGGAAAGAAGGTAAACAGAATCGTGATCTTAGTTAGAATTGGCTTTGGGTTATATCGGTGGTTTTTTTTTGTAAAACCGTGTTAGCATGCAGACATAAATAATACTAAGAGTACGTCAAAATGTGGGAATTAAATGCCTGTAAGTCTGATTTTAGCCATTATACTTGTTACAATCTCGTGCCTATGATTTTTTTAAACTGGAAACCTGTTGATATAGCAATATTTAAATGATTTTTTTTTGTGAAAAACAGAAAAACAATTTAAGACAAGACAGAATTTTTTACTCATATTTGAATCTATCTATATTCCATTAAGATGTTTATTATGATTAAGCTGTTGACCCATAACGTCGTTTTTGTTTCTGTATTTATATTTTTCATTCTACGAATTTGAATTTAAATTTGGTCAAAGAAAACAACCTTGAGAAAACAATATTATGTGCGAAAACATCCCAGCTTCATGTTTTTCGTTTGTATAGAAATAAAGTTAATTTAACGCAAAATTGGATTTTTATTTTATTTTTGCTTTGCAAAATAGGGCTTCTTTATGTTGTATTTGTGTTGTTATCTCCATGAGATAGTTAATTGAATTGTTTCAATAATTTGAAGAGAAATTACTCGTAATAACTCATTTTTTAAATATTTACTGACAATAATAACAGCTTAACTAAATGTATGATTTACATGAAGTTCATTTGTTTAAATACAGGTTTGTTCGGGCACATTCGATGTTTTCTTTGGAAACGTAACCGTAGCTCAGACTCTCGAAAATGTCACGGTCGGTTCATTTAGTGGCTTCAATTGCTTTTTTATTGTATTGCGTACAAGTGTTTAGACTATCCAATCTACTATAAAGTGTCATTTAAAGCTTAATTAAATGAAATTTAAAAAAAATGTTGTCTCAAATTAATCTGCATTTGTGATCAAGCCTTTTTCCTTTTAATGCAAACTAACCTGATGAGGGGAAAATGTTTGTGTTTTCATCATGCACTCACATCTGCATGCATGCATGGCAAGTTCATATTCTTCTTCTAAATTTGACATAAAGTTTGCCGTTTCAATCGTAATAATTTATTGTACAGGAGACTTCAAGTGTTGAAATCATTTTCATAATAGAATCTAACTCAACCAAAATATATTTGTGAAATATACAAATTGTAAAACTTGTTTAAATAATTTTTATAATCCTGGTCTCTTCATCCGGACCCCAGCAAAACTTCATTTGAATTTAATAAAATGTCCTGATATATTTTTAATG
>JAQIWO010001156.1:0-10937 GCA_034695405.1 Entomobrya muscorum | reverse complement strand
TATGGAGAGGAATGAATGCATTGCTCTGCTGGTGTAGGTATAATGACCATGCATCAGACTGCTTGACTCTCCGCACCAGTTCTCTCTCTATGACTTACATACTATATACACAATATCCTTACAACTTGTTTGATTGCAGCAACACAACGTTGTGAAACAACAAAGATAAGTTATATTTTCTGTAGTCCTACGTCAGCTAGACTAGGTAAACAATGAAAACATATTCATGATATTATAAATGTGAATATATTTATTTTCTGTGTCAAAGTGATATGCACTAGACATTTTTTACAGGAAAAAGTGTACTATTAGTGGGCTCGCGTTAAACATGGCACAAGGCACAAGCCTTACTTAATTCAAGAAAATCCACAAATTTATAGCGCACTTGTGACTACACTTCATCTAGTTTTTATGCTTAAAACACCGGGTAAAAATATTACAAATAAATAGGAGTCTTCGAAATTAGAGAATACCCAGAGCTTGACATTTTGTATTATTCGACTAGAATTATACATAATTTATATCCCAGATATATTGAGGTACATCAAATGTAATCGTGTCATCAGCTTAGCGTGTCATGTAGTACTTAAATTCAAAATCAATACTACATGTAAATACTTAAATTCCACAAAATTTTATTTGAAGTCTCCCAAGGGGTTACATCATCTACAAGTAATTATTTAAAGGAACGACCACGATTTTAAAGATAAATTCTAACTTAAACAAGAAATGAGTATCCCTTTTATCTATACTGTTTTCCTTACGGCTACAGCTGCTGACAAGGTATGTTCTTTTGATTAATATACAAAACGATAATGTGTGTACAAGCAAGTCACTTTACAAAAGTGGAAACCAACGACAGCATTAGTCATTCCACAATTTTCGTCTTCGTTACGATTTCTTGTTTCTTTCCTGCAAAAAATTTCTGATTCTACTACTTTCTCTCTTGCTGTTATGGTTTATATATCTCCCAAAGGACAAATACAAAAAAAACTTCATCTCCCATCTGCCTTGGTTAATATTGTCCGGACTCACAAATGAAATGCTTTAAAGCGGTCGGTTTTCGCTATAAAACCACAAAATAGAAAACCACATGTGCATGTGGCATTCGTTGATTTAATTTCTGAATCTTTAGATTAGTTTGCATTTTTGCTAATATGTGTTTTGTCATCTGATTTCTACGGGAAAAGATTTATTTTGAAAATCAACATGTCATGATTTAGAGAATAGAGCAACTCAAATACCTCATCGGCAATCCAAGTACATTTTTGCAATGCTAAAATAAATTGTGGATTTAGAAAAAATTCGACTAGAAATTAAAAAAAATATTGTAGAGGGATTTAGTTGCAAATAGTCTGACGCCATTTTAAGTTACTTTCTCTACATTGTAACGTCTTTTAGAACAGTTTCATGAGGGTCGGATAGGTGAATTGAGTTATCTGAGAAAATAGGAATTAAGAAAAATGTCGGGCAAGTTAGTACTCAGTACTCATATTAATGTATGCATAAATTAACTTTATACAAGCTGCATCTGATCATTACATTCATGAGGTTAGTCAATCTGATGGATTTCCTTTAGATTTGCTTGGTAAGTATGAATTCAGTAATCAGTCCTTAAATCAGTCTGTGTGTCGTTCATGGTTGAAAACATGCTTTCCATTTTTACTTTTATTAATTGACACAGTTTATCAGTGTTTTTATCATCATGAGATATCTGCACATAATAAGTATGCACATCGGGTAACACCCAGTACCCGTTTCCATTGCCTTCCAAAAATTCCTGCCTGATTGTTTTAGTTTTGGGTTTTATTTTGTTGCATCGAATGCATACATTTTTTACATAAAGAAAACTTCGTAAAAACGCTTATTCAAAAATATGATAAAAGACTAACAGATTTTCATGATGCCACCCATAAATATGAAAAATGATCAACATGGCAGTTTTGTTTGGTTGCAGTGCAAAACACCCATCTTTCACTTATCAGGCCCTGTCGCATGCAGTTTGACCAAAGTCTGTTTTCTCGGCAAGCCAATAAGCAGCAGAGAGCAACAGCAGCTCAATTTCTCAGTCATCATTTTTACTCTGAACTTTGAGCTTACCTCATCTGGTTATTCTAATGAAAACATAATATATAAATATAAACAAAAGTCATATTTTGAGAAAAACCCCAAATGTACATTGTTTAATGTCACTGTACACCAGAATTGAGTGTGATCTATCTGTACTTTATTACCGAAAATAACCTTTTTTGTTCAATTTCTATGCTTCGAGCTTCACATTTGACCTTGCACTAAGGTGCAAGGGGAATCTGAATCTGGAAACCCTTACAGCTGAAGCATGCTTTCAATTATTGTAGATTGAACTGAAGTATTCCTACTTTTTATATTTGTATTTAATTTCTTCCGAATCATTACACCATCCCAAAATAATTCACAAACATATAGTTACTTATTTAAACACACTCATTAGTATTAATATCATCAATGTACTTAATGTATGAAAACATAGATTGTCTAATTTACATCCAAGTTAGAATGCGATAAATAAAGCCAGTAAATAGTACGTTCAGATAAAAATGATAAGTAATTAAAATTAATTCTTGATTACAAAATGAGTCATTTGCAAACAATTAGTTATTGTTTAACAAGTAAAAGTTATTTTTATTCGATTGCGAGTCCATGTTTCTACTATTTAAATTAATTTTATTTCACGATCACATTAGGACGAACATGAGAACTGTACCTAGTTGTTAAAGGTTATAACCCAATTTCCATAGAAATTTTGACTTTACCAGCAAGTACTTCAATATTAACTTTGACCTGTCGTGTACCTGCCAGGTTTATTGAATCTCTTACAGGTACCAAATTACAATTGTTTAAGTCATCCGCTGCATGATTCGGTTAACAATATCAGACCTGTTAGGAGGGAATTCGAGTACGTCCCCGTCCTTCCAACCATTCCAGCGTTCTCTTGGAAATGTACAGAAAATGTGATGACACTCAAAACTGTTCGAGTTTCAGAAATTTGAAAATGGAGGAGATTCGAATTTTTACATTTTCTCAGGCAGCTTTTTACGAAGATTTTACATGCGTTACTGATATTATTATTGGAAAAGGAAAGGTTATCAAGGTCAATGCAAAACTTTAACTATTGTTTTTTGGATGCCTTACACGCCACAATTCTCAGTACGTTTGAATTCAGGTAGGCAAAGGTAACAGATATCAAAAAGTTAAAGACTTGACATTATGAATGGGCAAAAGAAATAAATAAAGTTTAAGGAAAATGTAGGTACAAAGACAATAGGACGATTTCCACACACATTAGTGACTAGTGGGATTTAAAAGTTAGGTCGATCATCCATCTAAGTAGTATTTGATTCAAGTAACAAGTTCCCTTATTATCTGAGTTATGTTCCGTGCAAAAGATTCTTCTAATTTCGGATCTACCATGTTAATTTTTGAAAGTCAAAGTAGGAAAACGAAAACAAAAATCTTCCGACCACATCTACTATATTACCAAAGAAAACGAGCAGACATTAGCAAAACTTTTTATTTTCTCCTCATAAAGAGTTGACTCTACGATAGCCCGATAGAGATAAGCAATCAGCTCAGCCCAGCTTGCATCTTGGCCACGTCCTGGAATACTGGCGTCTCTGACACTTATTTCCTTTACAAATTAAATAACGTGGACAACATATTTTATTCTTCAGAAATTCAGAGTTAAGTAAGACAACTGGCAGAAATATGTCCATGACATTATTCGCATCTAATACATTAGCTATAGCAATCTTGTTCCCTTCACGAAGATCCTGGATGAAAAACGTTTCTGTAATAAGTCTCATTTGCATTACGTATTTTGATCGCTCCATTGCATTGCAGCTGGAACGTACTTGGCTACTTAATTCACTTTAGTACGAGATGATGCGCTATTACCGTTAAAAATCATTGCTAACACCGGAAAGATAATAGTGAAATAAATTTGGCAGTTTTAAAGAAAACAAAAACATTTTGATGGAGATTTCTGTTTTTATGAAGATAGATGATATTATTACGTGTCAATAAATTACCTTGATAAATTTACTTATTTTATGCAACTTATTTTCTCGTAGTCCTCCTTAATCAAAATCCATAATCTTCATCTATGCATCCAATCGTTCTACAAGTGCGTTAAAAATAAATAGACATGTATGTTAAACGAATTTGAAATTTTGCAACGTAAATAATGTTCGTCATTATGGATTTATATAATAAAATTTGGAGAATTGAGATAAAATGGTGGCTGATATATTATTACGGATTTTAATGTTAAATGATTTTGTATTTGTACTAAATATGCTATGTTGCTTGTTTTTAAGTTTCAATACGCCCCCATATATGCGGATTGAGAAATAGAGGTTTCTGTGAGTAAAAATAAGCAAGAAGCGCATCAATTTCCGTGACGAATTTGTAACCAATTGTTTGAAAGGCCATCGTTTTGTGCGTTGCTAAGAAATCATAAAATTGAATAGACTGGAAAGTTGACTGTATCTGACTCGATTAATATCATCCACAAATAAGTCAAAACTAGCTATGCTTACATTATTGATGTAATCTATATATCCACTAAAATAGTTAGAACTAGAACACTAAATCCCATTAAATTACCATTTAAATTGTTTTTAATTCATCTAGTATCTTTCACATGCATTGCGTTAGCAATCGTAGTATTCCAGGTAGATCACAATACAAGCTGTGCTCCAAAACCGAATGTGTGGCAAGTCGTGGCAACATCACGCTTATTTGATATAAGTTTTTGCAAGCCAATAAACAAAAAGGATGCTCCATTACTTTTAAGATTTTCGAGCGCGCCGGAAAATATATTTTCTGAAATGAGTATGTAGTGGTTAACATTGAAAACAGCGATGTAACTTGCTTTTTTGTATTTTACTACACTCTTCATTAACATTCTATCGAATATTGACCGCTTGTTTTAAATGTGGTTTGATTTGTTCGTTTACGCATTTTCAATTTACATAATTGATAAATATTAAGGTGTGTTTCTTTGACGGCAACCGACTCATTATGCATGCAATATTTCAACGATGTATAGTGTTTACTAAAACCCAGAGACCACGATTATACTGAGATCAGTTCAACAAATCTTTCACTGTAACATAAAGGACATGTATAATCGCAGGGATAACTTAATTCAGTTTCTCGGCTCAAAACTTGTTGTGTCCTTACTTCGACTTCAAAAAATCTGAAATTTCATCTGCGGAAATAGAAAACTTTCCAATAATGTGCAGGTTGCATCAGAATCCTGACATCGAATGGTGCCACCTGCACAGCAGTCTGAATGCATGAAAGTATCGCTGACTAGCTAGAAAGCCCAAAAACGGCTAAAGAGTTGCTTGCGTCTGATTTTTTAAGATGCGTAGAATTAAGCTGAAGATTTATTAGTCTAACGACTTAAGGATTTGAATTTGTCACCGTTCTCTTTTTTGCTGAGATATTTCTAAAACACAGGATTGTAGAGTTTTGTAAACTATTGGAATTTTTTTATTGTGAATACGGATGCCATTCTATTTATATGCTAACATTTTGTACTTTAATAGAATAAAAATAATCTCGCAATTGTTTCACCGATTTTTTTGAAAAGTTGGTTACATTCACTGCCATCCAAAACATTAATACTAGATACAAATCTGTGAGCTTGCGTAGGTGTGTAAAAGGATTTTCCTCATTATGTTGTAATAAGACTTTTACAAACATAACGCGATAAATTTCGCACTAGCTTAATTATAGGATAGACTAACTTCTTACTAAACGTATTATTAAAATTTGAAGTTATGCAGAATTGAATAATAATGCTCCCCTGTATATTTTGCCCACTTGAAAGATTGAATTTGATTTATATACGAACATTTAAACTACAGAAATACTTAATGTTTTTCAAAATAAATGAAGGTACTTTCTGTAAAATTTAAATCAGGTTATCATTGTACTACGTATATCAATGTGTTTATGTTATTCAAATATTAAAATTAATGCAGGATTAAAAGTTCACACACAAATCGTTTAAACGTGAAACCTTGCAATTCTTGACGACAGGTACAGCTACCGAATCCCCAACCCCAACTTCCACAGCCAATCCCATTCTCACAGCAACAGCAATATCCACAGGATAACAAAATGAAGCCGAGTCATTCTCCTTATATCTTCGTTTGTTGCCAATTGTATATGCTCTATGTTGAATATCAAGCAATATTTTTTTTATATATTTTGTGTTAATCATGGCACTAATTGCACCATTAAATCAAGGACTTTGGATCAGCTTTTCTAGCAAAATTTTCCTATTATCTTCGTTTTTATCGACGTCGTTAAAAGTTCATTGTGCATTTTTGCCAAACCCTATTCGCAAACGAGTTTCAGTATTATTATCATCAACCAGCGGTGGGAACCCACAGGAGGTAAGGTCAAAGGCCAAAATCGAAGAAAACGGAAACACCTTCACGGTGAAATGTGGTTTTTCCTTAGGAGTAAGTTGGAATTTGGAATGAGTTCATCTTCCAAAGATACGGCGTCTTGAAATTGGCAAGTCAGACCTGGCGCGCGGATTCAATCATGCAAGTTGCGCGTGATCATTAACTTTTTAATTAGATTTTATTGTTCACAGTAAGGATTAGTTTGTGAAATAATGTTTTTGAAATCCAAATATGTAGCATACGTGTCTACTATTTATATATCCACGTCTTTTTGTCTTTTAACATTTCATGAGAAGGATCTCTTAAAATAAATCCATTTTACTTGCAGCAGATATGGATGGATCCAGAAAAAAATAATTGTGCCTTGCTACCGGAAAATGATTTCGATAAAAATTTAAAATTATAACTACGAAATCCTGCTTAAATTTACAATTTGCTTCTTGATTTCAATAGATTTAGTAAAATCGCATAATAATCATACCAGTTGGAAGAGTTGGTGAAGTTTCAAGTTTGGAAATATCTTTAACATCAGTGTGCCTAATTCACGCCGTCAAAAGTTTAAATCTAGTTGGTCAGTGACTGTTCACTGTGCGTAGAAATCTTGTGCAGTACACGTTCAAAATTAATTGATGAATATGATACATTTGAGATAGAGAGATACCGAAATGCAGTAGTGGAAGCGCAGTCAGCAGCTTATGTAAAATCAAAGGGCATAAATGGTATTAACTTATGCTTCATTCTAAGTCATTCATTAACCCCTAATCCATGGTATACAAACCGTCTGTATCCGAAAATGTTTTTTTTCTTTATAATATTATCAGATTTAGCGATATATGAAAAGGAACAAGCAATCATTTAATTCTGATGCTTAACTTCGAAAACCAAAAGTGATACACAATATCATTAATTTTAATTTGAACCGCTTTTTAAATTTAAAAAGTCGTGTAATCAATAATCTCTTCACAAATAGAGCAAAATTTTAATACTGGGGATACGCCTTTTATGAAAGTTTCACAGTAAAACAATAGAACGTAATAATTTCTTTCTAAAAAACTAGTCATTGGAATGTTTTTTAAGTGCATTCATCCAATAAGTAGTTACAAGAAAACCTGATGCAATCAATTAAAGCATTTGGGATTGAATGCGTAAATCATGAATTTGATAATTGACAACATTTTCATGTTTGTGTTGTTTCAATCATAGCCTGGTTTGATAATATCATTCTGTGAAAGCTGAGTAAAATTTTAAACTTGCTTTTGAAAGCTTTTCAGGGATTAACGTTATGCAGTTCTTAATCAATTCGAACACCAGTAGAATTTAATTTATTTGATTATGTGCTAACATGGGACGGATATTAGTTTCACCCCGTTCAAGATTAAAATTCAAATTTAGAGTACATCGAACTATACAGATCAATTTAATTTGACACAAGCAGTATGGTTTTAGTAAATGAGCGAATTTAAATTTTGCTTTTGGAGGTTTGAACTGAAAATGATTTTGCTTCGATGAAGTTCCAAAAGTTTTCCTTCGCAAATGCGGAGTCTCTTCTTAGACCAATTACCTAGCTCACTATTTTCCTACATAACTAGTCTAGTTTTCAATGGGAACAGTTGCAAGGGGAGTAACTTCCAAGGAAGGAGTCAAAGCTGCGAGCGAGTCATCTGCTATATATCTCCGCTTCTGCTGCCAAGATATTTTTGCAATTGTTCACATGTGACGTTCGGAAGTATGTAAGCTGTAGTTTGTATTTTATAAATGATATAAAAATAAAATTCAAATGAAATTGCAGACGTTTCAATCGTTGTGTTCTTGTTCTTTCCAAACATGGCGAGATCTCAGTGGCGTATTCCGTCCAATCTGCCACCTTGTTTTGTTTGAATTTACGTCGTAACGATATTGGCGACCTCTTTTTACAAAGCGGACGTGAAATTTTTAGCGAAAAAAACTGGGTTAGATCATTGTGGAACATACTAGAGCATGTAGGAAACTTTACCATCTTGACATGTAACTGAGAAAATCCAAAGTGAGAACAAATATTATTTGTACTTCCTTGTCTAATATATTTTCGAACAGATGTGTTTTATGACATGTTGATCAGCAGACAGAGAAAAATTGCCGGGGTTCTACCTATAATGGTAGGTTCAGACTAAAAGTCATGTAAGTCTATAATTTTTATTTTATGCATGTCTTGCACGGTGCCCGACTTATATAGTTTCAATATAGCTTTGGCATTCGGAACAGATCGTCGTCCGCACTGGCTTCTGTAGAAATAGATTAACGCAAAAAAGTTGGTAAAGTAGATCTAGCAAAAACCAACACAGATTGGAAATAGCATGCAGTAACGATACCAGAGGAGTTGTAATCATATAATTCAAAAAAAATTGAAATGCAGATACTACAGCCCTGTCAGCAGCTTATGCAATATTAGTGATAAATGATAAATGTATGATTCGGGTCGACATTGAGGCATCTATCTGTGTGCTGAAGGAAGTATTGTAGCATTCATTTCGTTATTCTCCCGCAAACATGAGGAGTTAAGACGAAATTATGATTAAAAGAACACTAATTTAGCATTAAATTAAATGACAAAAGAATAAGCGAATTACAAAGAATTAGCAATGTAAATAATCATTTATGAAAATGAAAACTTGGCGTAAGTTACATCTGCAAAAAAGTTATTTGAGATTTGGAAATATATCGTGTACTCAAACGTTTAGTTAGTTTCGTCGTGAAAAATTCAATCTAGAATTGGTTTGTGTAAAGTTGGAGTAGAGTTGAATTTTTAGTCTGCTGGACTAGAATGAATTTTTATTTATTAGATGTATTAGTTGTCTAAATTAAATTTGCTTAGCTAGAAGTAATTACATTACCAATCACGAGTTTCAAGCTTGTCCATGTCACAAGCTTATCATTAACAGAGTTTTTATCAATGGAAGCTTTTAGATTAGAAACTTTGCTATTCATGAAAATCTACAAATCGGATTTTGCCTCAACGCTCGTATCCTCTGGGAATCTAAGTCCAACGCTGATCCTTTTCACCCAGTAATTCACGTAGGTGGCGCACAGTCTCTTCATTTTTGTTAGGAGGTCGGTCCTGCCTGTCAGCTCGAATATCTAAAATTCACATGAATTTTCTTGTATGCTGCGGCAGCGTAATTTATATGATAAAAGGTAGTACATAATTAAATATGTTTTAATGATAGTTGGATTTACATTACAAATTAGCTTAGTGTTGAATTCTTTCGACTGCGGGCTATTAGATTCTAGTTAGTAAGCTAGGAAAATAACAGTGTTTAATATCCCATGAGAAATAATGATATTCAATGATTCTAGCCTATTTATAATTATGTGATAATTAAGAAGGTCAATGAATTTAATTAGCTGTTTTTAATTCCACATTCATTCCAAATAAACCAAAAGTACTTTTTTTAACTAACGGAGAAGAGAAATAAATTTATTTAATAAAACGACTGATTAAACCACCAGTGGCCTGAAAGCCTATGCAGTATACATTAGCGTTAAACATGAAACGGTTTTTGGAAAATCTTTTGCAAATAATTAGTTATCAATAAACAAATAAAATCTATTTTGTAACGATTGCTGGATTTTCTTACCGATCTGCTTGTCTTGTCCCCTTCAATATAGCACTACATCCAGACGACTTTAGAATTTATCATGCTACGGATTCTTATCAGGCAATGGAAACTATTATTGGCGTTTATGCTACGGATACATATGTTTGATGTTTTCGTTTTATCCATTTTACTCAGCTAGAATTTTAGATTAAACACAACTTAGAAATCTAATTAATTAATAATTTATAGTTCTATAGCAGTTTTTTAAATGCTATTTAAAAAAGGAGTAGAGGTATAAATGGTTACCCTTCATAATATGGATAGATTTATAAATAGAAACAAAAATTGTTTAGTGCGTAGTGAATGACTTTAAATAATAATAATTCTTTATTGTCATCGTGATTTCCGCATAAAAAGTGTCATTTTACACTAGCGACATGATTATAGATTGTTTGGGTACAAAATACAAAAGAGTATCATGAAATGCAATTTCTATAAAATTAAATTATTTTTATGTTCTCATTTTAACTCGACTTTGATCGAACTAAGTACACACGTTTATAACTGTCATAAGCAAGAAATCCTTTATTTTTCAGCCAATTCGGAGAAAGTTGACGATTAAAAGCGGTTGCATGTTAAAATTGGATTAACGTAATGCCAGGAATGTGATATATTATTCAAAAGGGAATCTGATACTGATCATTTTAATTAAAAATATTGAAAATATTTTCTGCTGTTCTTAACAGCACGTCGATTTTTATTATTTGGTGTTTCTATTAAAACATCCGCATGTAATGTATGCGAGCTTTTGATTTCTGCTTTTTGCAAAAGGCTTCTGAGAATATTCCCAAGGTGCTTGAGGATTTCAATGGCACTTTTTACCCAATACAAAATTAGC
>JAQIWO010001155.1:0-10938 GCA_034695405.1 Entomobrya muscorum | reverse complement strand
GTCATCACGTGTTTTTATGTATTTAGAAAATTTTCTTGTCTTTCTCTCTTAAAAAACTTTGATTTTAGACATTCTTTATTCCTCTTGTTTACAATGTCTTCGGTAGTCTCTGTGCGAATCTAATTTTTCCTTCACAAAATTTTTCAAACAATTTGAGTTTACAAAAAACAAACAGAGTTCAAAAAAATTATAAATTTAGACAAACTGTTAAATTAAATCATAGTTTATTGATATATATCTACTTGAGTAAATGTAGTGGTAGGAAGAAAGTTTGAATTGTTCTTTAAAAATTGGTACTGCAGTTGAGTTTTCATAAATATTTAGTAGGTATTTTGATTATCAGTATTTCACCATGAGGCGTAGAAGGTAAACAATATAAATGTCTGATGTGTCTGCATCGAGTTGGATAGGTACTGTACTTTGCGGTAATTTAGAACACATTACGCGCTTTCTCCGTGCAAAACGCTTTAAAACCCATTGTATTATTCGTATCCCATTGCCCACTATCACTCTTTTAAAAAGTACAACAAGTGTCAACACGCTCTCATTAAACACAAAATTTTGCTCTATGCCTTTTGAAAAAAAACCACAGAATTTTGTTGAGGGATTTTTAAGGTAAGTACAATTGTTTATCGATTTTGAAGGGCTTTTCATCATGAAAAAGTCAAAGTATTTAGCGCGCTATATCACATCCGCTTTTGCTGCATTGTTAAATTATTCATGCTTTTGCTTTGCTGCTTTGCTTTTCACTGCTGTGGGCACAAGTGCTGTTGCCTTATCTGTATGGAAGCATTTTTTTTATTCGCGTTAAGTTTGCTTTAACAAATAACATTCAATGTGATTTTTTGATTCACAAAGAATAAACTTATTACCATATTTTACATAACACACACTTGAGAAAGTGATGATGCATGTGAATGTTGTCATGTTTTTATATCAGAATATTTTTTGAACGTGCATGATGAAATTAATAAATAAGAAAACGTCCCATAAATTTTTTTGGGAGGTTGACGGTATACCAAAAATTAAAATTAAGTGTCTAAAACGCGTCGACTAGTTTTCTTGACATAAAATATTTCACTTTTTTTCTCCCAAAAAAAAGCTACTAACAATCTATAGTGAAACGATAATATAGCACTTATTAAGAATTTTTAAAACCTATAAACAACAATTAATCATGCTTAAATGAAAACTTGCTCTACACATTTTAATAACGATTTTTACAAATTGATCAATTTTTTTTATAAAAAATTAATACTGAAAATTTCAACTTTGGGGACAGACATGGTACATCATTAGAGTAAAAGACACAGTAATACACAATCACATATGAGGGGAAAAATTAACCTATTCATACTTAGGAATTTAAAAGCAGGTGAAGCATTAATAAAATAGCTATAAAGTCAGCGAACGACGTCATAATCCAGGATAATTGAGATAAGTCTCAATTAAATGTGATATAGACAGGTAACAAGATTAAATTGTAGGCAATACTCTGCTTCTGTAGCAGCATTGGCTCTTAAAAATTGTACACAAAACGTTTATAGAATCTCAGGAATGAGATAATATTCCCACTGTTTACTTTCTTTAGTGGAATAATTCGAAAGCATCACGTGTAACTCTGTATATAATCTTATACAGTTTATTTACATAAGCATATTATATAACCTTACTAACTCATGTGTGGGTACTTTCTCATTCCTGAAACATATTTTTTTCTCGGTAATTTTTGGCGAGTAGTACTTGGGAATATAAACATAGTTGAGTTTTGAGTTACAAATTTAAAAGTTTTATACTAGACAGCTTGTGGTTTACAATAATAATTAAATATATACATATATTTTTCCTTGTAACTTTTATTATTATTTTCTCCTATTGCGTATATTTTATTGTGTCCAAATTTTATAGTATCACCGCTCTCCAGAGCAGTACGAAGACATTCTGACTTACGTCAATTTAGCGCTAACTATGCTCTTCTCTATCGAGTGTGTACTCAAAATCTTAGCTTTTGGAATTAAGGTAACTTGAATGATTGAACATTCAGAACAAATAATAACAATCATTTCATCTATTTACTTTTATCTCTCTTTTCTCTTTTCTCTGTCTTTCTATTTATATATATAAATCTCTTTCTCCAATTCTGTTATATCTTTTTTTATTTCGTTTTAAAATTTCCTTTACAAAACGTTTTGATTTTAAATAAATATATATGATTCGTACAAGTTTCTAAACACACGTTTTCTTAAATAGCTATGAAAATAAAGGTTTGTTTTGCGTTCACAAACTAGACATATTTAATTCATTTGAAGGTTTGCGGTGGTTGTTTTCTTTTTAAAAGTTGTAATTTTTTAGAGAGGAATATTCCCAAATATTATATATACTGTTGTTTACCTCTGTTTTTTTACAAAAACAAAATTAAAATTATCATCTGGGTACTCGCAGAAATAAAATTGTAGGCGTTTTTTATCACTCGTTATTTTAAAGCACTTTGCCCTATATTGTTGTGATGTGTCATTGTTGTACTATTGTTGGCAGTAGTAGAGTTGAGTGAGTCCTCTTTCAATGTTTGATGCTCAATACTTAATAATAATTATTCCTTTTTACAACAATGTAGAAAAGTACGCATTGTTGATTGTTGTAAAAATTATTATATCTGATTTATAAATAAATGAGTAAGCAAATCTATACCGGAGTCAGCGAGAGACGAACACAAAAAAATATTTTTATAAACTGAGTTCTTCTACGGACAATAAATGCAGACAAACTTAAATATAATTAATTTTATTCCAGTAATGGTATCGACTTCCTTCAGTAAAATTAGATACTTAAGTTTCCAAATTAACGACAACTAAATTTCTGAGTTTGTCTAAAGCAGGATTTTTGGTGTATTTTTTTACTGCAGAAAAAATACTTTAGGTTTCAAAGTAAATATTACTTATTTTGTTGTACTTTCGGCAAAATACACTCTCTCCACTGCTTATTTTTTTGAAAAAAAAAAAGATTTTTTTGTAGAATTTATTGTATCGTTTTTGTAAGAAAAAAGGAAGTTATGTAAACCTTAAAATCTCTCTACTTTTCCCTTTCCTATTTTCTACACTATATATAAATAAACTACGTATTTAATGTTTTTTAAGCTCTTTTTTCGTTTTTTCTTGTGTCTCTCAAAAAAAAACTATTTAAAGAGTGTAAACTAATGTTGGGGACAAAAATTCTTTCAGAATTTCTTTAAAGACCCTTGGAACGTGTTTGACTTTATCACTGTCATAGGAAGTATTATAGATGCACTTGCTATGGAATTCGCGGTAATAAGTGAAATAACAAAACTATAATTACAAACATAGTGTGTATCCTGAACATATAATAAATACTTAACGACATTATTTCCCTTCCAGCAAAACTTTATAAATTTAGCGTTCTTGAGACTGTTTCGTGCAGCCCGTTTGATAAAATTACTTCGGCAAGGGTATACGATTAGGATTCTACTGTGGACTTTTGTACAGTCATTTAAGGCCCTCCCATACGTATGTTTACTCATCGCCATGCTTTTCTTCATTTACGCCATTATCGGGATGCAGGTGAGTGTCTTTCCGTGTTTTATTACTTATTTCTTATGTATGCTAAGCTATAATACTCTAAATTTAGTTAATACACAGACTAGTAAATATTTAAAAAAAATCGTGATAATATAATTGAATGAAAAGAATCTGAAAAAAGAAAATCAACTATATAAAAGGGTATACCAAAATAAAATGCACACAAACTTTACACGAAACTTTTTAAATTAGAAATTATACAGTCTTTAAATAATAATAAATAGAAAGTAGTTACGACAACTGTTTCCAAATTAGAAAAAAAATCTTCAAATTAACTAGAATCCAACAAAACATAAAAATATATATATTTATAAACCAATAAATATACATATATATATTTACATTGTTCAGTATGAATAACTTCTTCAGAAATTTCTGTTTTTAAAGGATCTAAAACAATTGTTGACAATTCTAATGATAATACATTACCAGAGAATGTTTTTACATACGGGATACTTAACTGTTATTTGTAAAGTGTAGGTTTTCGGCAATCTGAAGTTTGATCCTGACCTCTCGATCAACCGTCATAACAATTTTCAGTCGTTCTTTGCTGCCCTCCTTCTCTTATTTCGGTGAATACATCAAAAAATATTAATTTCTTTTTTCCAAGAAATTAAATCATTTCATTTCACGAGAAAAAACCATTTATTTTTTGTGTAAATTCACTTTATTTTTCTCTCTCGCTATATTTATTTTTTTACCATTTGTTTATTTCTTTCCTCCGGAAATAAAGTACTGTCGTCTTTGATGATCATTTTATTATTATCTTTTTAGTTTAACAATTTGTTTGTTTGTTGTTAAAAATTCGTAGATTGTTGAGTACTGTGTAGCGTACAGTAAGTAGATAAAAAACAAGCAAAACAATAAATTGTTGTTGTTAAATGGCAGTACTTTTTTCCAGCAGCACGAATAAAAAAACTCAATAACAAACCAAAACAAACAATCTGTCTATTTATATATGTCAATGTTGGTGCTGCTGTTTTTTAATATTTTTGACGGCAGTGTTGTTGCATTTTATTACAAGTTGAATATAAATATATATATACACGTTGTTGTACTAATTTCTTTTCCGTAGAAACAAATGTTGGATCAGTACCTATAAAAGTAGATGAGTCATATTATCAGTAAACTAGAGTGCAGCAGCAATAGTAAAACCGTAGAAATCAATTTATAATAACTGTGGTAATTTTAATAATATAGTCGTGATGACTAGTAGTTAGTTTTCTCTTCTGTAAAAAATAATAATTGTCACTCTTTCGTCAACACTTTCTTCTCTGTTTTCTCTTCTTCTTCTCTTCCTATAATATATATTTATATATTCTTCTTCTTCTTCTGTGTACAGTACTATTTGGCTCAGTGTGCAAAAACATGTATTTTAATTACCTCAAATGTGCAATGTACAATTTTTAATTCTAGAAATACAACTAATCATATTATGAATATAACATGAAATATTAAAACAATCGAAAACACAGTTAAAAAGAAACAAGATTTATGTGTCAAAAGTCATTAAACAACACCAATACAAATTTACACAAATTTAAAAACCTCAACGCCAATAATAGTTTTTAAAATGTTCCAACTTAATGAAACTTTCAAAATATCCCTTTGAAACATTTGGCACTCTGGATTTTTAAAATAAAATCATCTTGTAAACAGACCACGTTGACAATAAAACTTGTAATATACGTAATTGTAGAAGTGGAAGCTTAGCTTAGACGTAATATTTTTTAGCTCTATATAGCATTGGTCGTTGAGTGCAAACAGTTTGGTAATAATAATTGTAGCTTTGATGTCGTGTAGTTTATTTCGTAGTAGGTTGGTTAAAGTTGGTGCAAAAAAGTATGAACACAAAACAAAAAAAAAACTTTTCTTCGACAAGTGTACTACTAAAAAAATGTTTAAATATATATTTTTGGTAAGGTTGTGTGTTGTTGTGTGTAGTGTTCAAACACTAACAAAAAAATTATGAAGTCCCTCCTCAACATTAGGAAGATGATGACCGGAAGTTAAATTTTAGAGCAAGAAAGCGCGCTTTCTTTCTGCTGTTCGATATCCAAAACTCTGTTGGATCAAATTTAATGGCACGTAACTTTTCTTTCTTTTTCCGCCTTGTATCCTTTTTCCCAGGTGTTCGGTAACATAGCGTTGGACCCTGAAACGTCGATCACGCGGCATAACAACTTTCGAAATTTCCAGCAAGGCCTCATGCTCCTCTTCCGGTCAGTAAACGTGTTTAAAAGACAAGCGGGAACAAAAATCCAAAAAAACAAAATTTTTAAACAAAACTTGATTTTTTGAACAAAAAGCAAAAAAAAATATATCCTTAGTTTTTATATACAAAAAAAAAACAAATAAATTTTCTAATAATTGCCTGTTATTATAAAAAAAATTGCTGTCCCTTTTCTGCAAAAAAAAATATCGAAGAATTATGAAATATATATATTTTTTTAGCTAATTAATGCCAAATATTTTCTCTAATTTCCCCGACAATAATAATTTTCTTAACAAATTTTATTATTATGACATATGACAAAATTAAAACTATGATTCCTCCTCATTTATAAGTTTCCAAACTAAAAAACTCTAGACAAGATTTTTAATAATTTACATAAGAACTTATATAAGTATTACATATATTATATATCCTTGCTGCGAAGAAAAAAGGCTTTATAAATCCCCCAAATATACATATAAATATATTTATATATCTCGAAATATCCAAACTAGTTTTCTATTTAGTTTTTTACGAGATCCGCCGGAACCAGATAAAAAATAAACCAGACTATCACTTTGCATTTTTAACTACTAATCATAATTTGATTGCATGCTGCTTCGAGCATGGCTTATTGTACTCCTTGTCAATTTAAAAAAAATCTAACCATATAAAAACAAAATAACAATATTATATTTATCAATTACCATAATAAGCTTTGTTGTTTTAACAAGTAACCATGTTACACTTATTCAATAAGAGAATTTTAGGTGTAATATTTTCTTTGTTGCCTTTTTTCGCTTATTTCCTTGAAGAAAACCAAACAAATTAATAATGAGCAGTATTACCTTACAACCATGTTCATTTTTTTTGTTCAATACCTTATATATTAAGAACGCTTAACTAATTCTTCTTTTTCTACAACGAATATATTATTTTTTTCTTTCTAGAAAAACTATTTAATTATTTTTGTGCAAGAAGTTTTCTAATATTCATTTTTATTTCTATAAAAAATATCTTCAAAAAAATATATAGCTGTGCAACGGGAGAGTCCTGGCCTTCCATTATGCTTTCGTGTATTAAGGATCGACCTTGCGATCCTGCATCGAAAAAAGACGAAGACTCTTGTGGTTCCAATCTTGCCTATATGTATTTTGTATCCTTCATCTTCTTCTGTTCGTTCTTGGTATGAACTATAAATATTATGGCTATTTTCCAAGACAAAAAATGATTTGATTCTTTTAAAAATAACCCATTTGGCTTATGAACTTTCTCTTTACAGATGTTGAATCTTTTCGTTGCCGTCATTATGGATAACTTTGACTATTTGACGAGAGACTCGTCAATTCTAGGTGCCCATCATTTAGACGAGTTCATTAGGATATGGGCAGAATATGATCCTAGTGCCACGTAAATATTATATAAAACAAATATATTTGATTATCTTTAATTCATGTAAGTTTGAATCTCAAAGTTTTAAGTATAAATTTCTTCTACGCTTTTCTTATTTCTTTTCTTTTAGGGGCTATATCCATTTTACAGAAATGTACGACATGCTTCGAAACATGGATCCTCCCCTGGGCTTTGGCAACAAGTGCCCGTATAGACTAGCGTACAAAAAACTAATTAGAATGAACATGCCGCTGGACGAGGACGGCCAGGTTAATTTCACCACCACGCTCTTTGCCCTTATTCGAGAGAACCTCAGCATCAAAATGCGACCCGCTGAGGAAATGGACGCGGCCGATAGAGAACTCCGGGAAACAATCAAGCACATTTGGCCCCTCCAAGCCAAGAAAATGATAGATCTTGTCGTCCCCGCACCACCGGAAAAGGGACAAAAGAGAATGACCGTGGGAAAGGTGTACGCTGGACTACTCATCTGCGAAAACTGGAAGACCACCAAGTTTGGGAAAATTGCACCTGTTGGAAACGTGCCGGTAAGTGGACAACTTTTTAAAGCCCGTGAACTTGCCTACTCAAAAATTTTAATAAAAAAATAACTGGAATGCTACTTACACAAAAAATTTAAATTAAAGCAAAACGAAAAAAAATAACACGTTTTTTCTATTATAAATTTTATGATTATTATTATATAAAATATTTTTTCAACAATTTTTCCCCCAAAAATATTTTTTAATTTTTTATTTACAACAAATATATCTACTTCTTATATAAAAAATACTAATAAAATATTACGCAACAAATTTTAGGGCCCCTAATTTCGCTATTTTCTTTTCTTTTAAATAAAAAATATATCTTACAAAAAAAAATAAACAGATTTTAGATTTAGAAAAGAAAGCTAGGCAGGATATATAAATATAAGATGTTTTAAAAAATTTAATAATTTACAAAAAATCTATACAAAAATAATGCAAAAAACCACACATAAAATTAGAAGTCATCAGCGGGTGGACTCCTCCGTTGTATAATGGACATGGCAAAAACGCATAACCACGATGATAATGATGGTGGGGATGAGGAAGAGGATGGTTTGGACGGGGAAGATGGCACCACTGCCGCAGGCACTGATGACGGTAAAGAGTATCTTGTGAGTTCGGGCGCCAACCGAAACAAGAAAAGGAGTAAACGCAAACGCTCCAGTACAAGGAGACGCCCAAGCTGGCAACTTAAGAATGGGGTTTGGCTTAATTTTTCCACAAAAAAAAAACAAAAAAACTCTCAAACCAGAAAAAAAACTACTTAGAATTCTTTTTTCCTTGTTGTTATTTTGTTTTTTAAAAATATATCTATTTATTTCTGTGCAAACATAAATTATTGAATTTCTAAAAAATTCTAGAATTTTTTCGTTTTATATATATATATTTATACGCAGCAGTATAAGCACCGCCATCAAAAATATAATGTAGAAAAAAGGATTTCTATTTGTAAATTTAAAAAAAGAAACAAAAATTCTATTTGGGTCGTCATCGCCTCGCAGCAGCAGCAGAACCGAAAACAGAGTGTTTATTTTTTTGCCAACTCTCCCTATATTTTTAGAAATATCAAAGTGTATATACCATATTTTGCGTAATTCCCCCAAATAATGTATATGTGTGTGTAATTACACCTCTCTATAAACATTTACTATTAGAGTAGGCGTAGTTGAGAAAATAAAGTACGAAGTATGCAACGAGAGAAAGAAGGCGTAAAATATTCCAAAATTATTTTGCCATGTCAATACTGCAGTATGGGTGAGTACTATAGTGCGTGAGTGGAGAGTACAAGGTTTTAGAGAACAAAAATAAATGTATAAATAAAATAAAACAGAATTGTAGGGGTCAGTCTCCAGTAGAAAAAAAAGGTTTCCCCGTAATTATAGGTTAATTACCTTATAGTTTTCGTTTTTATTCTTTTACTAAAATCAAAGCAAGCATGGAAAATCTTCTCTGTTGGTACTTGAAAAATCCTCCGGGAGACTTTAGTATTCATAAAATAAAGCATTTTCTAGTTGCAGGTTTCCTCAGCATATTTTCTACGAGTATAAAAGGTTTTCCATGGTTGCTAATGACAACGTGTGCGTAAACGTGTAGATTAAAAGAGTAGAGTTGTGTAGTTGGTTTGTTATGTAGAACTTTGGGTAGCTAGCGCTATAAAAAAAGTAGATTAGTAGAGAAAATAGTGTTTTATGAGTTTACATTTTGGAAATGTAGCGTGTGTTGAGTTTCTTTTGTAGTTTTATTAACGTAGCGTGAAAAATACACTTTCGCGTGAGTTACCTCTGTTGACGATGATGATGTGCTGCGAAAAAAGTAATAATGACTTGAAGTAAAAAAAAAACCAGTAGTGTATATTTTCTCAGTACTAAATACATTATGTAAATATATTACTTTTCTCGTTCTACTTGTATTTTATATTGTCGTCATTTTCTTCATAGAGTTTAAAAAAATGTATATATATTTTTTTGTAGATATTTTGCGTAGAGCTAAAAAAAATAAACACCTCTTGAGTATCAGCATTGTAGAGAGCAGTACTATGTGAAACCTTAGTAAATATGATGCACTTACAGACTTTTAAGTGTTTTGTAAAATGATGCACAACTCAATGTACGAAAAATTGTATATTAAATGCACAGTATTCTCGTATGCACCGACATATTATTCGTAATATAAAACTAAATATATACATATTATATGTACTTTCGAGAGGTCAAAAAATAATTTTTGTTTAGTGATAATATTATTGGTATTTTCTTATAAAAGCATGTAAAAATTAATTTATGAAGGTAATTTATAATGTGTACTGTAATTTTTCTAATGGAGACCCCATCATGTGAGAGGTCCCTATTAGTAGAATGATCAGAGTTTTAAAAGTTGAAATTCAGTTGCTGCTTTTTTGTGTGTAAATAATTTGATGCATGTGATCAATGTCAGTTGTTTGGTTATTTATTTTTCAAAAATACTACAAAATAAATAAATGCATGGGTAAAATATTAATTTGTAAAAAATTTAAAGTAATATTTTGTGTGTAAAATTATTATATGTAATTTTGTGGAATTTGCTATGAGATAGTCTACTAGAGTCAATTGGAGTTTACTTTCTATAGGTTTTAAAAAAAAGCGGAAAATTTGACGAAATTCTTATTGTTTTTGGGCAGGTCATTGAACTTCAGGATATGGTGACTGATGGCGGCAAAGAGGGGAATACGAGTCCACTGCTTGATGAGAAACTGAGTGGGACAGAGGGAAGGAGAGGGGGAGATCGCTACGACTTTGATAGGGAGTCCATGCAAGACATGGAGTTACGAGAGGAGGATGAGTTTGCGAATAGAGGTATAAAATTAACGTTAATTTTTTTCTGCAACAAAATTTATATATTAAATAATTGAATGGTTTTAAAATAATTGTTTGAATGTCTTTTTTTTTTAAATAGAAACAATGTATCTTCATCCGCATCATTCAAGAGGGCGGGGAGCTCGTCGAATGCGATCCCGCTCTCCGTCGCCAACTCATATGGGAATGCATCATAATCACGACGTAGGTTTTAGCGAAACTGTAGAAGACATGGTTGAGTTAGTTCGAGAAGAGACTTCAAGACGTGGGAGGGCTCGAAGAAAAGTACGGGGCGACGAGTTCTGCCTTTCTCCCGTCAGATTCCGGCCAGGGTATCACGACAGTGCACTTAGTCCATC
>JAQIWO010001154.1:0-10946 GCA_034695405.1 Entomobrya muscorum | reverse complement strand
CATAAGCATTATCCATAATCTATATTTAAATGGGTAAGTCTTTTGATTTCAGGATTAATTAAAATAGTTACATATTATGCATACTAATAATTTTAGCAAGCTCAACAATGTGTTCCCATTATTGACGTCACGTACTTTACGTGTTTGAACATATAATTACTAATAGTATGTCAATATTTATAGACCATATAGCATCAGACCATCGTCATGTAGGTGCTTTTGCACTGAAAACAATATCCTACACTCACGAGAATAAATCATTTATATTTCCCAATCCAAACCCCAAAATATAAAGTGTCAAGTGTCGTTTTCCATAAATCAGGACACCAAAACTAGGTATTTATTTATCTTAACTGATCTTTTTGTTGTGATTTTAATTTTTAATTCCCTGATGAGGATTCATGATAAATGAATCGAAAGGTTGGATTTTAAAATTAAAATAATTCTACACTCGAAGAACCCTTCACGTACAAATATTAATTTAAAATATTTATTTATCAAATGTCTTCTCTCTATGGTTTTATGTAGGAAACCTTTGGGTTTTGCATTGTCCTATTAGATGTTGTGGATAGAATTACCACAAAGTAATTAATGTTATTGCGTCAGTAAACTTGAGTCGTACTCTGTAGATCAACTTTTACATCGATTCAGAAATTTTATATGG
This sequence comes from Entomobrya muscorum, assembly GCA_034695405.1. Taxonomy (NCBI): domain Eukaryota; kingdom Metazoa; phylum Arthropoda; class Collembola; order Entomobryomorpha; family Entomobryidae; genus Entomobrya; species Entomobrya muscorum. The sequence continues at coordinate 10,282 of JAQIWO010001154.1, read as the reverse complement.
GTTATGCAAGATGAGAGTATGATTGTAAAAGATGTGCATTTGTAGTACATTTTGGTACTGACGAGTTCGATTAATGTTTTTAGTGAAAGTAATCTAAGATGCTGTATAATAGTAACTTAAAATACGGATAAAAACCGTCGGTGGGATAGCAAGTTTATATGATGCTATAAAATGTATCAGCAGAAACAATGTATACTCCAAAGAATTTTACAGCATCGATGTTCCATCAAGCATTCTAAAGCAATTTAAGCAAAATAAAATATGATTTTCTTGTACGTAAAGTTAAACATGATTTCAAACACTAAGCAGCCCTTCAAAATATTATATTAAACACTAAACTCTCGTAATTGATTAAAATATTGTTTTGGTAAAAAAGCTGTTCTAATTACCATTGGCTGGTTTGCTCAAGTCGCCTTCATTCCATGAAATACTTCCAGATATTATCCAGTTTAACAAGTAGCCAGCTTAGTTAGTTTTTTCGGACGCATGTGCAAGAAACACTGTTCGAGAGTAAAGTACATGTTGGAGTCAGAAGCAGCAATGAAAAATCCCCCGTCAATAAGTATAGTCAGTAAAGTATATAGGTTTGGGGTTGAATGATACACTTTTACATTTAAGTTAAAATATAGCTAGAAATGCTATGGAACTCTATTTTTTGTGTGCAGGTACTTTATAGTCTTAGATAAGTGCCTGCAAAGTTTCAGTTTCAAAAATTCGCAGTCGCACACTACTTTTCAGCGTCTGTAAAAATATGCGTAAGATCATGTAAGTGTGTGGTGACAGGTACCGCACGCAAGTTGTCTCGTCGTTAAGGAAATACATTGTTATTGGATACTTGTTATATATGGTTGTGAATCACGTCAAATGCGTGGAGATATCAATGTGGACGTCGATTGAAGAAACATAGTTTTAATTGTCTCTAAATTGTGGAGTGAAGTGTTCACTCGTCACATGAAAAATTGTTATGTTGTCTTTTTTGCCTATGAAGTTGAAAATAAAAACGTGCATTAGAAAATTGAAGCAGAGTGCGTTTTCTTTTACGTTAGTTTTCACATTTTCACATTTCAAATCATAACAAAGTCTTAAACAAACACTATAAGCCACTCATTTACTCTGCTTCCTCCCTTGGTCTATTTAGCAAAACAAAATGCACTCAAACTTTTAACTTTTTGAATTTAAAGAAAATTAAAAAGAATTCTCGCACAGCTTAGTTTTCCCTTATTGATACAGGAAGTAAACTGTAGATTTATATTTTACTTTATACTGTTTACATCTGCAAATAGCGCACCGCAAAGGTTCACGATCTCGATCTCAAATGTTTCATTTCATGTTGCAAAAAACCGTACAGACGTCCAACTTTTAATTAATGCGTGCATTTTAAATATTCAATGTACTGACGCGACGTAGATTATTTGGTTAATTTCGTAAAAAATTTCGTAAAGAAAGCAGAACAAAAACACGTTGTGAAACTTTACTCAAAATTTGTACGTCCAACTTACGTTAGTTGTCATCATTTATTACAATTTATTAAACAAAAAAATTTGTTGTTTGTCAAAAAATTGTTCTGTTCTGAGTTGATAATGATAGCTTGTTTTAAGAAGAGGGAAACAATAAACACTGAATACTTCGGTGCAGATCATCCTATTTATTTTAAACAAGGTCAAGAATAGGTCAATTACATTCAAAAGGAGCAAACTAGACCTCTTTGCAAAATGATGAGAACATTTGCTCACGGTGTCTGATTCTTTTGAAAATCACGTGAATTATACTTTATATCTTGGTCTATTAATATAATTTCATTAACATCCTGGACAGGTTCGATATGCTGGATTTGACGTTGAAAGCTATTGTATTTTTATTGTTGTGGTTTGATTTTTAGAAGGTAAAACTGTCGTAGCAGAAAACACAAAAGTCTCTATGATGTGAACATTTTGTTTTCCAATAATTCCCCAAACTAAACTATTCCTTTTTGTGAAATGATTTAAAGAAAACTACTTTCGAAACTGTTTTTAACAACTTATTTTTCTAAACACCACACACAAAAAGAAAAAAATGTAGCCAACTTGTTAAAAATTAAACCGATCATAAAGGACACTTGCGTATCATTTATCTTGAAATTGGAAGTTTTTACAAAAAAAAACTATGCTGCATGTGAGCATCGATAATGGTCATTCGCATTACGTGAAGTTAAAGTTATACGATGCAATTATAATACAGTTTTGGGCTATCGAGCATATTAGTAACACTTCTTTTACAATATAGTATATGCTCAAGAGAAATCGTAGTACAACATATTATGTGACACGTTGCAACCAGCCAAAAATAAAAATCGATAAAAACGAAGCAATACCAATTTAAAAGTCAATTAAGATCTAAGAGACTCGCTAGCTTTTACAAGACATTTATTCAGTACTTTTGAAGATTTCATGATTTCATTGGATTCTTTATGATTTCTATTATGCGTTATGGGAGTTGTTTTATTTATTTTGAAGGCATGAAAACTCTGCTATTAATCACGAATTAACGGGACGCTCCACCATAGCTCGAGTTAAGTGTCCTCCTTGAGGAGGGACGAGACGGATACGATGAATGTCTAGCTAGCTGTCGTCTTTCTGCGGAGGCATCCAGGGAGGAAGGGAGGAGGGTATCCTTTCCTCCATCATTTTCGTGTTTCTACAGATATTTCCTCATCTAAGCTGCTTCCTCCCTCCAAAGCCGATTTTTTGCAGTCGCTCCACCACTGGACAGGCGCTCTGGACAAATACTCAATGCTCCCAAAAAATGTTGATGAACTCGATCCATTCCTCTCCAAAACAACTGCGAATCGAATCTAAATCTTTCAGGTACAGGAATAGATTCAATAGAACATAGCCCCTTCAGAATCCGAATTAAACTACATGCAATTCGACATCTCACTTGTCATTGGCAATTCATCCAATTAATTTGTTATCAACATCGGAAATCCCTGTTATTCGGAATCTACCTATTGGTTGAGCTAAGTGTAAGCTGAGATAACTTTTGAATGGCGCTGATAGTTTTTAATTGCGACCGACACGCCAAATGCATATTAAGTCAGGAATGGTCGTGTTGAAGTTGACAATCTTTTTGTTCGTTCAACTGTCCACAGCAAAGAGAATTCATACATCATATATTTGAATAATCATCATCAGTGAATTATTTTTTTTAATGTTTTGAATTTGTGTTGTTGTTCACTGAGCCGAGTTATATGATGGTAATAAATTAATTTTCTCTTTAAAAAACATAGATGTGCTTGACATTACTAATCTTGTCTGTCAACAAATCCTCTGGAAAGTAAACGCGTTCTTCCACTGATATACTGTCGAAAGGAGGAGTCTCGATGACTTAAAGAACGCAGAGGAACAAGTGAGAAGTCCCCTTAAGGAGTACAAAAACCTGGAGAAGGAACCACCTCCGAAATGGAAGTCGTCGGAGCCGAGCTCCGTGTCCAAGAAGGTGCTCGAGGAGGGAAAAGCGGTGAGGTTAGTCGACATTATGACGATTACGGCGGTTCACGCTTCTCCAGGTGCCTTCGGAGGAGTATTCAGCGAGTGAAAATACTTGGATTGGACTGCTAACAACTGCTTATCAATATCCATTTTAATGAGACGAAAAAATTAATATAAACGATGATAAAATTAAAATAATAATAATTTTTGTTTATGGAGGTCCCGATATGCCATGCTCTTCGGGAAAACGGTGGGGTTTAAACGGGGAGTTCGGCATGAATGCGGCCGAATTCGCCACCATAATTGCGATAATGACCCGATTTCTGATCTTGATCTTGTCCCATTGATAAACCGAATACGGGAAAAGAGTTTTTCCCGAAGGAGGGCCACATTAGTTTGTCGCATAAGAAACGCAGTTCTTTTGTCATATGCTAGCAAACTGCTACAAGCATCTACCCATAACTAGAACAGTTAGAAGCGGGAGCAAAGGAGGCGGTTTAAGTACTTGCTGTGTTGAGCTCAGATCAGCCAGCATAGTCATATAACAAAAGGGTTCTTCTTTTGTTTTTTAGTTTCAGTGAGCTCTTTCGTTCGTACATTTCATGTGGAAAAAACTATCACTTTTCTTTCTTATATTGTGTTTGTTAACACTAATTTCAAAATGTCTCGACGGACGACAGCAAGTACAAATGTAAATAAAAAAAGATTTGCAGTTGTAAGTTTTACTAACAATGATGAAGCTGGCGAAGAAGTTGAAGTTGTTTCAGAAACCTGGCTAATTCACGAAGGAAAATATTGTCTTTGGCCAGCCAGTACTTCTAATTACCAAGCATTACTGAAAAACCATCACCCGCCATCAGTAACCTGGACTGCCCATTGTTGCAAGGTGTTGCGAATTTATGGTAAATGATCACATTAAATATAACTAACTTCAGTAATATGAGTAACTCCTAACATTATCCTCCGCCTATAGTAATATGGTTTTTTTATTTACAAATTATAGGCGACTACGAAAGTGCCAGGAGTGGGTGCGCCAAAGCTCTCGTGGAATCAGATTTAAACACAACAGAACCGGATGCTCCACTGAACTTGAAGGAAAGGATCACTAGAAAAAGAAAGACACTGCCAAGGACATCAATAATTAAGAAGTCAACTGTAACGCTTGATCAGTCAGAAGCCGATGACTCAAGTTCCGGTGGAGAACAATTTCAAGTTCCAACTCCTAAGTTAGGACTTGTGAATCCTATTTCTAATCGGGCAGTCGTAAATGGTATTTAAAAAATCTCAAACTATTTGTCATAGTTTTAAACAACCTTTTGTATTATCAAATAATTTCGAGTCTTAATTTGTTCCAGAACCCTCTGAAAGTGGCTCATTAGTGACAGGTCATGCAGTAATCCCCCCTGAAGGAAACCTAGCTCATACCAACCGACAAAGTTTAGAAATTCGCAACGAGGAGTTCGGAAATTCCTCCGCAAATCCAAAGACTGTTACCATTGGAGAAGAAAATCAAGACGGACTATCGACATTTAACATCACGCCACCACTTGCGTTTGCCGATCTCCAATCAGTTTGGACGGAAGTTAACTCTACTAAAGTGCAGTTTACACGTGGGTTAAATTAATAATTGAATTATTTTTGGAACACCAACTGCCACTTTTGACAATAAAATTTGCATTTCAACTTCTAGGGTTTCAAGATAAATGCTTAAAACTTCTACTCAAAATTGATAAGGATAACCAAGAGTTGCTACGTCGAACCAGTGACCGTGCAGAACCATCATTAGAAGGTGATGATATCTCAGATTTACCCGTGAACAGCCCAGCTGACTTTGAAGCATTTAATTTATCTTTAAAATCGGACGAAGCTCAATCGCGTTTGGTAAGCATAAAATTAATAAGGAACATCCGTTGATCCTTAAATCTTTCGTGATTTTCAAATTCCTTTGTAAGGCTTTGTTGTAAATTACTTGTAATCCATAAATACTGTAAAATATGTATACAATAAATGCGTATTGTAATTGTAGGTCAAACGGATGCAATGTGTGGGCGGAAACAACACTGCTAACGTAACCCAGCGGATTCTCTGTCGATTGTTCACGAATGATCTCGCTAAACGATTGAGTTTAACTGGTCGAGGCACCAAAACTGACGCTGGTCTCAAAGGAACTGACATTCTAAAAATTATTTATTGTAAATATTGAAATATGATTTATTTTACAGAATATATGTTTTTAATCAGTATGGACGACCTATTATAGGTGACGACGACGTGATTTATTTAATTTATACTTTATAGTGTCAGTACGAGGAACCAAAAACTGCACTGGTGCCACTGAAAGTGAAATTGACAAAGCCATACAAAACTGGCTGAAGAACTCTGGTGATCGATTAGGAGGACGCGAAACTCGACGAAAGTCAATATGCAATCAAGCTACTCCGGAAGTTCCCGTCGGCGACACCAACGGATCGAATTAAATAAGCTGCTGGCCGACATACGTTCTTCCCCGCCAACTACTAATCATAATTTTAAAAGCGAATTAGCTAACATAAATTCAGATGTTAACATTTCCATGCAAAATGAAGATGTTCTTAGTACCTTAAGTTTGGGAAGTGTAAGCAGTAATTTAAGTTTAGGAAGTGTAAACAGTAATTTAAGCAAAATTAGTCCAATTTCTATTCTTAGTAGCGGTACCTCTGTAAATACCGAATCAATTCACGAAGAAATGAATGTGGTAGATGCATTACAAAAATGGGTTGTAAAATATAATATTAGACACAATGCAGTTAGAAGCTTACTTTCGATATTAAACCCATGCATTGATAATTTGCCAAAAGATCCGCGTACATTAGTTTGTACTCCTAGACAATTAAAAATCGAAAATGTGAGTGGCGGACAATTTGTATACATTGGTTTAGAATCTCGTTTGCACAACATATTAGCTAAACAAAGAAGCCATTTAACACCTGACAATTCGCCCTTAGGTTTAAAGTTGCAGCAAGTATCTTCACATTTTGTTGTAAGTATATCAATTGGCATTGACGGTATTCCTATAACCAATTCTAACTCAAAATCATTTTGGCCGATACTAGGAAAAATAGATCAGCTTCCATGTGAAACCCCTTTTGTCATTGGATTATTTCATGGAAAGTCAAAACCAGATGATACAACGTTTTTAATGAATCTTGTTGACGAAGCCAATAGGTTGTCGCTTCATGGAATAAGAATAGGTAGCGATATGTATTCTTTTAGGATTTCTAAACTTTTAGCAGATGCACCTGCACGTAGCTTATTAAAAAATATTAATAATCACAACGCGTATTCTTCCTGTGAACGTTGCGATCAAGTTGGAGAGTGGTATGGAAGAGTAGTGTTTCGAGTAGTAGATTGTGAAAGTAGAACCGATGCAACAGTTATGCACAGAGTTGATACGCGACATCACAAGAAAAATGGTAATTGTATAATTGAAAAGTTAAATATAGGGTTGGTGTCGCAGGTACCTCTAGACTATATGCATAGTATTTGCTTAGGTGTGACTCGTAAACTTTTTAGGATGTGGGTGAAAGGAAAATTGCCGTATAAACTTAGCAATAGTACCATAATGGAAATGTCTAGAAGACTAATTAGCTTTAAAAAGTATATGCCTCAAAATTTCCAGCGTAAACCGAGGGGACTTCTGGAAATCGATCACTTTAAAGCCACTGAATTTAGATGCTTACTTCTTTACACAGGTGTTGCATGTTTACGGGGTTTATTGTCAACTCCCCAGTACCAACATTTTCTGTTATTACATTGTGCATTGTTTATTTTACTTTCTAACAAAGCTAGTGATGTAGAATGGAATACCGTAGCTAAATCATTGTTAAAAAAGTTTGTATCCGATGGCATTCAATTGTACGGTGTGGAATTTGCAGTTTACAATGTACACAGTTTGTTACATATAAACGAAGATGCTTTACAATTTGGTAATTTGGATAATGCAAGTTGTTTTCCATTCGAAAACTACATGCAAAATATTAAAAGAATGTTGCATTCAAAGAATTATGCTTTAGAACAAGTCTGTAAGCGTATAATTGAATCAGAGAATGCCCTTGTGCAATCAGACTATAGACCACCTTCAAAAGTATTGTTTAAACTTAGTGACAAAGTTGGAAATAATTGTTTTTGCTTGATGTCTGGTAAAATTATTGTTATAACTAAGATTATTGAAAAAAATAGCAAGAAATATACTGTTAATTGTAAAGAGTTTAGTATAATGCAAGATATTAGTCGATACCCGTTAAAAAGTTCACAGCTGGGAATATACTTTGTAGGTAAATTATCTGATAAGTTTACGTTAACTTTAAAGTCATGTGATGTGCTTCACCAATGTATAATTTTGCCTATACAAAATTCAGCTATCATTAATTATTATTGTTTACCTCTGTTGCATACAATAAAATGAATAAATGCATCGTATATTTCGAATTTAATTGTTTAAATTATTGTTTCAAATTGCCCCTAAAACTGCAAAATCCCCTAAACAAACCCGAACACAAAAAGAAGAATGCCCGAACTCCTTATAATGCATCCAGAAGAATGCCCGAAGGTTATCCGCACGCATATAAAAAGCAGAACCTGCGGGAGTAGTTTGGGTCAGAGTCTGCTGCCGAACGCTTTTGTACGGCCAGCCGATTCGGATATGAAAGTAACTTTCGGTTATTCCCATAAGCTTAGCCGAATTCGTGAGCCCCCTCTTATTTGCATTCGGGAAGAATGACTTGGCATATCGGGGTTTCTTTTTAAATACATACAATTCTGCTGGTGGAGTTGCATGTCTAAATTTATGAACTTGTACTGTTTCATCCCTCAATTTTTCGTGGTCAAAATGAGGAAACACATTAAAATTTAAGCATTAGTTTTTAACAATACTCACATCCTCAGCAAATTTTTTGTGGAGCATCGTAAGAAGCTATACAAGATACAGAAACCACCATAGTAGCATAATGGTAGAAAGTCATGAATGTTTCAATTTTGATAATTTATTACTCTATAATAATTAATTATAAGTAATTCAACTAGTTCGTTGTTCAACATTTGTTAATAATCAGTCCTGATGAAGAGTAAAGGTTTACTCGAAAGCTTGACGTGAAATAAACCATTTTATCTTCCACTAACAATCCCGTGTGTTCCTATTATTAATACAATCAGTATTTAAATGTGTATCAAATGAACAGTTGCTAAGATTAGTCATAAAATTTTGATCCATTATATATATCATGATATCATAAACGGCCGGACGAAGAAGAAGGACACTCGAATAGAAAAACTACATATTGAACTACACGTAATAGTGTAGGTAAATCATACATTCTTGGACTAGTTCAATCTTCTTGATTTCTCGTTTTGATACAATATTATGTTTGGAATAGAATGAAATAAACAAAAGTGCTACTGGGGTTTACTGTAGCAATTAAAGAACGAGTTTGCTGACGCCGCGCGTATTTTTTATATTCCTATTTTAGCGTACCAGGTACAAGTAGATCAACTGGGGTCTCAATAAAACACATGCATTGCAATATCTGTAATAATATTTTTCCTTCGTGATAAGATTAGTCCAATCTACAAAGAGAATAGTAAACTACTTGTTTTAATATGATGGGATAAAAGGATCTTCTAACTTTTAATCGGCGTTGAATTTTTTACTAGTTGTTTGCATGCTAGAGTTTTTTATATAAAACTGCTGCAGACACTGCTGACGTATTAAAGTGACACGCTACACCGCAAACATAAACCAACTATTATCGTTGAGCTTTAATCAATCATAACCGCCAGCTTATTCGCAACTTATTAACACGTCCTATAATATATACTGTGGAGAATACTTGATCACAGGTTACATTGCCAGCGAAGCATATTTTATGTAACTTTGCTGCAACTACAGATATTGAGTTGCAGATATTCTCACGGGGAAAAACGGTCAACTGGGGGCCATGTATCAAACCACGAGTCAATATTTTATTTTTGTGCTGCAGCCAATAGCAAGTAAACTAGATGACTAGGTAAGTACTATTTATTTTATGGAAGAATGACTGTGTCAGGCTCAATATGTTAGCTATCAAAACAAATATTCCACCATCTTCAAAAAAAAAGCAAGTTAACTAAATATTAAGAATTACTAAATAGTTTTTGAATGAATAATAATATTAATGAAATCATTATATTTTTTCACAAATGTTTATAAAAGATATTTGTGACTTGTTTTGAAATTATCATTGGTTTTATCTTCATTCAGACGTAAATTTAAACTCGCCACTGGATTTAAATACCACAGAAAACAAAATTAATGTTAACGATCGTATTCAACTGAAGTCAAAATTAGCGGCATCTCTCCATGAATATGGCTGTATAAAGCACAAAATCATATCTTGTAATTTAAACGTAACAAATGGTCTAATTTACTTTGTGAAGGTGATTAAATAAATGAAACACTAGCATAGAAATTAATCGTAGAATTATTCTAACTGCAACTGGAACACTAAACTCAGGATGTAAGCACTTTCAGCAGTTCAATATGATTGCAACTCACATAGAGCTTCGCACTGACTAATCTTGTAGTTACTGGCCAGAATAAACACTAGCGCCAGTCACTCTGACGATTTTTAGCTACAAAAGTTTTTAGTCATGATTTTTAACCTATATGATTAAAAGCCACTAGTGTGACCGACTAGCTAAAATGTTTAGCCGATTATTTCTTCGTGTAAAAAAGCCATCCCTCCAACTGGAATTAACGACTCAATAAACTTCCATTTATAAAGTTGTTATTTCCTAAAGCA
>JAQIWO010001153.1:0-10946 GCA_034695405.1 Entomobrya muscorum | reverse complement strand
TTTTGTTAATAGAGAAATCTATAAAATGTAATAAATTAAAAATCGCAAAATGTACCTATAATATGTGAGCGAGAAGTCAAGCAAAATGTTTTAAATATTACGACTTTACCTGACTAAAGAATTTGGAAAAGCGACTTTTACAAAAACGCCTGGTAAAACATTGGTGTTTCAGATAATTGCGTCATTTCATTTGATTTTTTATAACTATTGAAAATTTACGTTATATCGGTTGTAGGCCCCAAATTAAAGCCCAAAATTCATGCTATAAAATTTCTTATTACGACAAGTTAATTAAAAATGTATGTTCTAAACTACGGATATTACATAGCAGCACCTGCTTTCCTTCACCGTCGCGAGCACAGCGCGAATGTATTAGAAGTAATTTTACCTGTAAGACAATACATTATATTTCCTAATTAAACGATTTATGCATCATTTTTAAAAACTGCTGGTTACCTTAATTTTTTAAATCATGGTTTTGGTAAATAGTTCATTGCAAAAGTGTCCCCTATGAAATAGTGTTACAATATTTACTACTATAGTTAAAGCATTTAAATCTATATATGTACTTAGTTATCATTAACAGACCAAAAGCAATCCAGAATCAATCTACGGAACTTTAGATCTGTTTAAGACAGTTGTAATTTTTGGGGTGCTGAAATGCATCATCTCTGTTGCATTTCTCAAGTTTTCATGAATTTAATAAAATTTCTTTCTTTTTTTCGCATTGGCTATTGAGTTGAAACTTTGTTTGTAGTTTTAGGTTACATAACTCTGGTAAATGGGATGAGTGATTGGATGACTTCCCCATTGTATAAATGAAACATAAATGCCTCCAAATATTTATTTGGCTGATTATAATCCAACATTTTTTTTATGAATTATGGCTTGTACAACTTTTCTCAATTAGGTTTTAATATCATTACATCATCTCTTGAAAGTTGCATTCATATTTTATTTCGCGTGTAGGTACTTAATTTCTTAGCCATGAACCTATCCTAACTTGTTATAAAACTGTTTCATTACCAACCATGTAGTTCATTTTTTGCTGACTTTTCAGCAAATTATTTTTTATCTCGTATATATGATTTCAATGTCAGCAAACGAATCAATTAAGTTTATTATGTTATTATTAAATTCATACATATTTTTATGTTTTTTCATTTCTGATATAAGTTGACAACCACCACGCACTCCACTAATGATTCACAGGTAATAAAAATATATGAAGGCGCCATTCAGTGAAGCATGATGATGGTTTGGAAACATATATCATCATTATGTCACGTTTGTGTTATTTATTGCTCAAAGTTTTACAGTCAACCAATGAACATTTTACTAACTGTAGGAATATATTTTATTGGAAGTCGCATTATCGTCCATGTATTTATTTACTTTTACAAATATGTTTAATGACCGATTGGTTTATAAGCACACACGTTTAAAATTTAAACACAGCTTAAGAGTAAATAGCTGGAGAGAATACTAGACAAAATGAGATTAAAAAATCCGTAAATAAAGTCTTTACCAAAAAACACATTTTGGTAAGAAAATGAAAAAAATATATATTTTGATATTCTCAACCAACAAACAATATAAATCGGCGTGGCCAACTAGAATGAATATCTACGAAGCCTGTAGTCACTCAGAAATCTGCTACTGGTCATACTCGTAACCATGCAGATCGAAGTTGGAGAGAAGAGATATAGTTGGACTGTTTTGGCTTCGTGAGTAAAACTGTTATCATAATAAAAACTCATTTTTATAAAAAAAATATTAATACTCACGTAGTAATTAGTCCACACTCCATCGCTCACCCAACTTTCATCACATCACGAAAATTATTGCCTGAATAAAAAAATCTGATGGTTCACCCGCAGTTCACAAAAGTCGTAAAGAGGAGTAATGAATGATGATGATACATCTTACAGTACCAAGAAAATTTCAATATCAAGGAAACAATTAAGAGATATTATTAGTAAATAATTCCAACCGATCAAGTTACATGAGCATGAGCTGTTACATCACCAATAATTAAATTGAATGACTGGAGTTATTAGCTTAACAAGTTTCTGCGAGAGAATGTTCAATTTGGTTGTCTGTATGTCCATCATTGAGCTAGTAAATCCCAGCAACAAACCCTAATGCATAATATATCAGATTATTTATTCTCAGGAAACTTATGATGTGAAAATTTATAGTTAAGAAATGAATCGAGTGACAATAAATAAAGTTGCGAAAAGCTTTCCGTGCGACTAAATTCAATAATTCAAATAATGATATCTTTTTATTAAATGGCTTTCGCTGCATTATACAATAAACCCAGAGTTATTTTTTTATTACATTTCATACCAATCATTAGCTTGACTTTATTCTCCATTTTTACGTACTACTTTTAATAATAATTTAACTCCATAATATTTTCAATCATTCTTAAAATAAATGTAGCAGCAGCCACGCACTCGAACAATCCAGGAAATTATTGTCAAAAGTGTTAATTGAGCACTGCCATGTTTCTCCACTTCTTATTTTTAAACATGTACATTTGCTTATGTAATCATAAACAGTTAAATATTCTAGGAAATCATCACCTAAAAAAATTGCGATGTTTTGCTCAAGTAATGAACTTTGAATCATTGGGATTTTTTTAAACGAAGAAGCGAAAAGACATGTAATCATGTAATTAAGCGCGTTAGACCATAAAATCCAAACTAATTTTAATAGCTTTCTATTTTGGTTGATAAACTCTGTTGACTTGTTATCTCATAATTTAACGTTTCATGTACCTGTGGAAAAATCTTGATTTAACAAGAATCCGCATTGATCATCCTTATGAATTTTGTAGGCATTCACTTTAGTATAAAATCTCAACTTTTTCCCAATCTTTCATCAAGTTCTCCTGGCTCACTTGAAATGAGCACAGCTTAACCCTTTTGTAGAATTGGACCACCCAAACCATTTTCAGAATATTACCTTCAATTTGATTTGATTAACTATTCCTCCCCATTTTTCAGAATTTAATTTCTAAATCTTTTCCGTTCGGTTTTTTCCATAAAATAACATTCGAGTTCATTATGAGGGATTTCAAGAAATTGGCGATAACTATCGCCTTGTTTGGAGCGGTGCTGATCTCAATAGCCAAGGCAGATCCACTTGCAAAGGCTGCATCATCCGAGTCTGAGGTAAGATGACACTTTTTGTATTTAATAAAATCATACGTTTAAAATAGGCATATATTTTTACCTTAAGTTTTGAAATTGAAATCTGCTTTTTAATGAAATTCTGGGGAGTGAATTTAAACGCCATACAAAAAATTTAATTTAATTTAAAAATAATATGTGTGAAAGATTTCATGCTGACATCAGATTCATTCACATTCTCGACTGGAATGAACTCAGAATTTCTTAGAGTAAATGATTGGTCTGAGTATGTAGGCACAATTTGTATAATATGTAGTTCAACCTTTTTTGTATCATACTTTCAACTTGACCATGAAGATTCATTTGCTGTAACCGATAAGGCAAAAATAATTTTGGATTTTATACAAAAATATTAGCAATTTTAATAACCATGTTTTATATCTTGTTTTTGCAGTCTGATGAAGCGATTCGAACCAAACGACAAATTGAACGAGCCCCATTCGACCCCCTGCCCACATTCCCTTCAGATTATCGCCGAAGCGTCGATGGCGTCCCCATCATCGAAGGCAGCTATCTCGACAGAGCTGACCGCCCTGCTGCCCGCTTCTTTTCTCAATTCGAATCCCCCAATCCCGATACTGATAGCGAAGGGCTCCGTCTCTACGAAGATCTCTGGGCAACCAGTGGTCGCAACCAGCCCCGTAGTTTGGACTCGAGCGTCCCATTCGGAGAAAATGGCATCCAGCCCCATCACCGACAATCTGCTGCCTGGTCAACGAGAAAGGAAACGAAAAAGTTTACCTCCAGCAGAAGCCAGAAAAGTATCCGGACCAGATCTGGGGGCTCACTCAGTCAAGATGATGATTTACCTGTGGAGTTGCTGCCATCCGGATTTGGGGAGCCCACAGGACCCAAGTTTTCTGAAGAGGTGTCCTACAGAAGGTCAAACGGTGGAAGGAGGAATTCACGTCTGCAAACTAAGAGCTTGTCCAGTGGCACTCCAGCGGGATACACTTGCGTGACTTGCAGAAGGTCTTCTTCTTCCTCCACTGGTCAAGAAGGTGAAGGATCTTTGACTTCTTCATCGGCATCATCTCATCAGCTTAGGAGCTTGGGTCATAACTCGGAGGAGGAATCCACATCTGGAGCAAATGCTCAAACAGAAGGTCTTCGATTGTACAATAAGTGGTTATCTCAGTCATCAAACTTGGGCAGATCTTCAGGTTTGAAACCGGACAAAAATCAAATAAACTTTTTTAACGCTTATTTTTGGGGCGAACAAAATAATTAATTATTTCACAATTTTATTTAGGAACCCGAAGCCGCAATCAACTGAGAAGCCTAGACAATGACAATGAAGACGAACTCGCCGTCGCTGAGAACTCTTGGCCCGCCGTCAACAGCAACAACGGAATCCTTCCCCATCACAGGAACTCTGCCAGCTGGTCAAGGAAAGAAGAGCGACGTCACCGCAGTCGACGAAGCAGCAAGACCATCGTACGATCCGGTGGTGGAGCCGCAGGCGCCAATGACTTTGCCCCCGTTGCCACCACCTCCGCTCCCCACTTTTCCGAGGAAGTGACCTACCGAAGGAATGGAGGCGGATCCACCAGCAGCAACAGTGGAACGCAAACTAGAAGCTTGGATACCAGCTCAGCTTTGAGAACCACAGGTGGCGGCTCTAATAATGGACTGACCTGCGTTCTCTGTCGTGGGCGGTCATCCTCTTCCAATGCAGCATCCACCAATCAATTGAGAAGCTTGAATCATCAAACTCAAACTGATGAAGAAGCATCAGCTTCATCATGGGCTTCACCCCAACACACGGTCATTGTCCCTCCACCAGTTCAACCTGCCCCTGTCGCTACCGGTGGAGCGCAGACGCACACATCTGAAAGCTGGTCAGAAAACGAGGAGCGACGCAATCATCACAGCAGATCCTCCAGCTCATCTGGAAATGTTATCCGTAACGCTGGAGAATTACGGATAAACGACTTGGAAAACATTTCCCCTCCAGAGCCAGTCCACCAATCTGAGGAAATCACCTACCGCCGAGAATCTTCTGGAAGGAGGGGAACCGGAGGTGCAACTGCTTCTACAGGATGCCAAATTGCTAGCGGTCATTCTTCCACTGACACCACTGCCACAAATGATGCTTCATCCAGACGTACCAATTGCACAAGGGTCGCATCTTCCAGGAGGACAACAAATGGGCACTCAAGCGACAGTACTGCTGCTTCCTCTGCCACTGACACTAGGAGCTTATCATCGTCTGCTGCTGCGGAAGGAGCCGGGGCCAGAAGGGAATGCAGGAGATGCTCAACATCAAGACAATCATCTAATCTCCGTACCTTGGACAGGGATACATCTTACCCACCTGTTCAGACTCTTGGCCGTGGGGATGAATCGGTACATTTTTAATTTTTTAATTTAACTTTTAACAGCATTTTGGTATCATTGAGCATGTCCCTCACCACTGGTCACTTGGACTGAATTTTCAATCTTTATATATTCTTTACACCTAATTTGTAGGTTGATGCCCGTATTTTGCATTCCACGGATGACGAAAACGAGGAGAATTCCGAATCCGCGAATGGACAGAGTAGCAGCAGTGCGTCTGGCGGTGGAAAGTTTAAGAAAGCATATTACCGAAGAACCGTATTTAAAAATTACACAACTGGAGATTTCCCCTTACCTGTGCAAACGTGGCTGGGAGATCATTAATAATCATATCAATAATTTGCAGTTGAAGCGGCAACACCCACTTTTCTGCTAAGCACAAATAAACTTTATTTTTTAAATAAACAGTACAATACAATGTTATTATGTAAGGATGTATATGGAGTATCATAGAATGAGGTTATCAATAAAGACAATATAAAATGAAAAGAAAAACACTTAAATTCTTTTTTATCAGAGTTTTTATGGCATGTGTTCCTTCACCTTACAAACTATCAAATACATGAGCTGTAAACTATTGTTTTCTTTAAATGTATTGGGAGAAGCAATACGCACACTAATAGATGTAAAGTATACATATGTAAAGAATAAGCCAAGCTTTCTCATAATTTTTGAAACCCTGAAAGTTAGTTTTTTAAATGAAATCTTCTATGCAAAAGTTCCTTGTAAACCATAGCACACTCATGAATCTTCACAACGCCGTTTAAAAGAATATAAAACTTATAAGAGTTGGATGAGATGCACAGTTATCAATAGCTGAGGTTTAAGCAACTAAGCGCCAAGTTTTTCCAGAATTGCTATGGGATGTCTAAGCAAACAACACACCCTGACTATAATCATTACCCTACATTAATCCCTTGAAGTGTCTTACCCTTATCATCTTTAAAAAAATGTAGCATGGAATGAAGAGCAATGTTTGTAATTTTTTAGTGATTTCATTTCTAATTTTGTGTGTTGTAGTCCTACGAATGGAGCGTAAGCGACAGATTTTCGTGTAGGACCACTTTTTATCCCCTTCTCTACATTTGAAATGCACTTGGTTTTGCTAACAAAGCAACTACAATATATTATGGAACATTTTTGCTCCTGTAACTTGTCATGAACTGCAGTTTACAAATCTTCATATTCTCACTATGCCCAAACTTTAGCAGTCTTTTGAATATTTTTTAATGGCAATCAGGACACGTCTTGAAAATTTGTCAATGTTTTAAATGTATGTACATACAGGTGTGAGGTGAATATTTCAAATGTACATGCAGCCGTGATTTCCAATTCTCTTTGGATTATATGTACGTAAGAATGGATTGAACGGTGTTTTGTAAATCGGAAGAACAGCGTGGTTACATGAGCGTGTGCTTCGTAAAAAGATGGAAAACAATCATTGCAAACACGAGTAGCATAATAAGACCGATAATGTTGTATATGGTTGAGATAGAAAAAGAGAAATTCAGAATAATCTAACTTGATAACATTTGAAAATTTAAATGCCGACAAAATAATATTTAGATTTCTAAGTAGCTTTGCTGCTCAAAGATGCATTGTTCGAGAGAGAACATCGTTTCAGTGGGAAATAAGACGAGTGGCATAAAGTGACACAAAGAAAACTAAGCTGCAAGTGTAGAATTCCATCTTGTTCTTCAACTCTTTTAGTGTTTAAGCAACAAAACCCTTACAAAAAAAATTTAGAATTCATATATCATAATTGTTTCTTAAACGATTTAAGGGGGAAAACGAAGGAGCGTTGTGCTAACATAATGTTTTTATTTTAACATACTTATTTTATGACTTTTATTCTTCAGTGACACCAACAAGGGTCTCAAACAAACCAGAATGTTCAATGTGTATATTTTGAAGTAATGTCCGCCGTACATAAAATCTATACACGTTTTACACCTTCAAAAAACGAAAATCTACTGAAAAATGAACATGATGACAGATATACAAATAAACTGACTTGCGTGAATTTATTGATTCTGTAGGATTTACTGAAAACATGTCATCGTTGTAATTTAGTTGAAGGTATGCCAAACTATGATCATAGATGAAATTAAAACAACAATAACTTCAGTATTTTTTTGCCCAAAATGTAAACATTTTGTGCTAAAGTAAAGCAAACATAAATTAAATATTTAGTCAAAATTCATTTTATTTTTAGCGAATTGGCCATCTATGTTAAAAATATTATCAACACATTTTATTTTAGTTTTGACAATGTATGACGCCACTGCCGCTGGAAATCACCTTCCCATCAGTGCACTACTAACAGATATCATATTTCTCAGTCTCATCGTAGGTGTGACAGGTAAAACAGTGATAAGAGGAACGAAACGGTGACCCAGGCTAACTCTGTTAAATTGATTTCAACGATATTACTTTCATCAATAATGTAATGCAACACATAGAAAGCCTAATTTCATTAATTTTTTGTCATAAATATTTATTTCATGACGACCTCACTAATATGCCATGTTGACAATGCATTTTAAACAACTGCAATTCTATCTTAGAGCGATACAATACTACGAGTACAAAATAAGCGATTGTACGGTGAATTCGAGCAGATCTTCTCACTTTACAATAGTTTTTTCATAGCAAAAATATATAAGAAAATTAGTAGAAATTTAAGTGAATACTTGCACAGTAGACAAAGCCGTACATGATGGGTCTTCAAGAACAAGTACGTTTCTCTTCCCTTTATTCAATTTGTTCTCCTACTTTCTCTTGACCACTGGCCCCGAAAAAAGGTTTTACCAGTTGCAGTTCAATCTAGGGATTAAGGTTTTTAAAAAGCATTTGAAAATGTTTAGAATTATCTTATCGCCAATCGCCATGTGTCTCACAGTATCCCCAAAATATTCTTTAGATTTGTTATTGAGTCGCCCACATCCTCGTCTTTTCCACGTTTGTGTGCACTTCAGTGCAAGTCCTTCTATTTATCTTGAGGAATAATGAGCCCACACTTGTCCTTGATTTGAGACTCATCACCATCAGCGATCTCTCATCATTGATTTCGCACAAAGTCTTGTTAATATGGCGTGATCGTCAGCATATCTTTCTTTGGATAAGTGAGTAAACAAGCGTGCAACGTCGGGTTAAAGTTAATAAGAAAAAAGTCGTTGTTGAGCTACTTGTATGTAAAGTATTAGAAGTTTCCATTTATTTGATTCAAGAAAGAGCTACTAAATGCTTTACTTACTGATTTAAACTTGGCATTTTTATATTTTGCTTGCAAAAACTCTTAAACTTGAAGGAAATTAATGATAAAAATCTACTTACTAAATTTACATTTCTAAATTCCAATAGAAGTATTTTATTTTATCAATCTGGTAAACACTGTAACCGCAACCATCATCGGATGTGGGGAAACCATCAAAAGGGATGGGACCTTTAGAATATACGCTTTTCAGAGCAATGCTCTTTTGCTTGATCTTGTACGTTTTTTACCTGACCATTCAATCTACGCTTAAAAATATAGGTCATGGAAACAATGTAAAACTGAATTAGGCTACACTCTTTAATCACTGCTTTTTTAAATAACAATTTCATGCGTTTTTATGTTTTAACATAATTTAACGTATTTGCTCGCAGTCATCCTCATATTCGGGGCAACTATCTGCCAAATTATTGTCATAATTTTTAAACGCCTGAAGCCAGAAAGCAACAAAGCTGGCTCATTTTTACACATGATATATATGTTTGTACTACTGATCTCAACCTCTTATGCAAACGACTGTCATTTAACAGTAAATTTGTAATATTTAATACAGTTAAGTAATGTGCACGTACTTTAGTTTGTTTGACCATTGTAACGTATTATTGGCAATGGCAATCCAACAACTAGTCTCGTTGCTTTTTATTCATAGGCGATATCATGTCAATTAACAATCACAATTTATGTCAAATTAATAAATATCGACGAGAGTAAAGATTACTTATTTCAAACAACTTAAATTAACGAGAATATTCAGTTTTGGGTCTATATGAGATCATAAGATGCTTTCGTAATTCAGATAAACAACTAGTTAAACTAACAAAACACATTAATCGAAGACAAAATTGAATTTAAAATTAACGTGAACTCATGAACGAATTTGAAAGTCGTTCAGAAACTTAACGCATTTACTTGTAGGATAATAATTAGCAGATTTGCAATGTCCCTGCTAGAGAATAGTGTGTATAAGGTTGCGATGTTGCGAAGTTTACTTATGGGCACATCATAAAGTAAGTGTGAAGGCGGATGTGACGTGTTTTAACGACTGAAAAACAAGACCTACGCAAGGCAACAACTTGGAGTTGAAATATATTTCCTTTTTTTATCAATAAATTCGTACCTATGGAATGCTTTAAGGCTTTTGTAAAACAAATGCTCTAGAAAGATGAATGAATATATCATGTATGTATGCATAATTAAATTATACGAAGGTATCAAAATAAACCTCTATCCAACTTGATTTGTTTTGCACGACCATAATAATGTTCTTTGGCGACTTGCATAAAATTAAAATTAAATATTTGCATAGCTTTATTGAGAAACAATAAATTACTAATTATTTCTTATGATCTCCTAGTATTTAAGAGTTTATGAAACTGTTTGCGATGCAATGCAATAGTATCTTATTATACGAATAACATTTTATTTAAGAATGAAATTTAATTTTTAATATGTTTTTTTATTTTATTTTATTCTAGTAGTGCCTTAGTTGACTAAAGAAGTCAAAGGTCACCACACCAATAGAAATATTTTAATATTGTAGATATTAAAAGATTACGGTTTTTAGTTTTCTAACATTTTTATTTTACATTAGTATTCCCTTATATGAACTGTGGGACCGTGCATATACTTTTTATTTAAACAAAGATAGGCACTCATCTCCTCTAGTAGAAATTTTTAAATAAGTCATGAAGCGTAAATGTCACGGACGTGGAGTTCCACTTCCATCCACTTGCAAACAAGAAATGAAAATTACTAGTTATTCTAGCAACTTTTATGGTACGTCCCAGGAGAAACCGACATCATGGTACATATTTTCACTATGCATTTATTTAGACGGATTTCATGTTTGTTTTTTGCTAATAGCAGCATTTAAGACATTTTTATTGACGAGGTAGCTAGCATGCAACATTTTTGGTTTTGTAATGGACTGCTGGTTAAAAGATATGCATATTCTCATTAAGTCTCGATTTTATTAGATAGATGTAGAGATGTTGAGATGTAGATTTTATTTATTACAGCTCTTTTGGGCTTCCGCCCATAGAGCATCATATCATTTTCAATTCTGATAAAAGCAAATAATTTTAGTAGTCATTTGAATGTTAAATGGTTCCCAGGAAAGATCTGGAAAATTC
>JAQIWO010001152.1:0-10948 GCA_034695405.1 Entomobrya muscorum | reverse complement strand
TATTTTATGCTTCATTCATATGAATTTTAAACCCAACCTATCCTGTACATGTTAAAGCTAATACATGGTTTTTAAACCCAACCTATGCATTTTAAACCCAACCTATTCGATAAACCCAACCTATGCATTTTAAAGCCAACCTATGTTGGATGTGATGTGATGTGGTTTGGTAATTCAAAAATGCTGGAACAGGAACTAATTCAGAATCCGGAAAAGCAAATTTTGATCCCGGAATAAAGCAGAGGGGTTCCGTTTAACTTGATATTTGAATTCTGTGTCAAAAAATCCACACCGGTGCATTTTTTGTCGTTTTAGCATGTGAGGTTTTACTAAGATAATTTATTTGAATTTACTACGACGAGTTTAGTACAAGAATAATAACAGGTACGACCACTAAAATGAGAAAATCCCACTTTATTTCCCAACAAAAAACAAAACTGTTTAACACAGTAATTTTATCATCTAGTAACATAACACATCTAGCTCATACACCCGACAACCAATTAAAAATCTATTTGTTGTTACGAAAGAAACGTAACAAAGTAATGAGAGCTAAGCTGACAATAGTCAAATTCTTCTATTTTATAAATGGCAAGAAAATATTGACACAAAGTCATTGAAAGAAAATCAACTTTTTAATTGCTTACATTCAATTATGACCACACTAATTTATAATCATTAATTAAATAACATTTTTGTAATTACATTTTCAAATTTTAATTAAGTAAGCACGAAACTAGATAAATCCCTTAATCTCCATTTGAACTGCCTTCTGAAAGCTCGTCATCTTCATCATCTGTAATTAACGTTTTCTGCAAAGCCAAGAAATCAGATCTTGTCACTTCGTCAATCACGTAAGGATTAATTTCATGACATAAGCCGAGTTCACTTAGGCGAGTGACCTTCTGCAAAGATGGTAAAACTTTCCAAATGTTGGCTTGGGGTACGGACTTCCGATTTCCAGGTAGATATGAAATTCCGGAGATTTCCAAGTAGGACTCCATCTCTTTATCATCAACTTCCCAATTAGCCACAGTGAGCTTCTCCAGTGATGGGCATTGCAAAAGGAAAGCAGGTGTTCCAGGCCAGCCCTCGATGGTCGCACTCTTGAGGTGTGGCAGGTCTACGTCTGCAAGGTGTACTAAATGGCAAGGACCTGTTTCCCTCAGACGTGGTCTGCGTAGCTTAATAAGCAATTCTTCCAAGGTACCTGAGAATTTACTTAGAGTGGACATCAATCTCGGAAGCAAACTTTCATCAGCATTATAAACAACAATTCCCGTTAACTTTATCGTTTTCAACGGCGATCCAACGCAGGCGTCCAAAACCTTAAGCCAATCTTCAATTCTTGCATTCACAGCGCCTTGACGGCATATTTGCAAGATGGAAAGATTCGTGGGGTGAGAAATGTTAACCGCGGGAATGAGCGCAGGGAAAAACGAGTTGCTTCTGAGAGAGCGTAAGCCTCGGCAGTATTTCGCTAGAATTTTACTTACAATGCCTTCCGAACGACTGCAATTAGAGAAAAGATGCTGGCAGATCGTATAAATGCACTCCAGGTGAGGTAACTCCGGGAGTGGTAGATTCTCAATCTCAAGTAATTCTAGTTCAAGATCTTCATCTCCACCCGCCACAACCGTAATCAAAAGTCGCCTCACATTTGGAATACGAAGAAGAATATCTCTTATTATCTGGAACGTGTCCAACACTGAGGTACCGGATACGTAAGCATTACAATGCAGAATGCTAGTCCCAATTTTGTCAAGCATATTCAGTGTCTGGAGGTCTAGCCCCAGCTCTTCATCGTCAGAGCTTGAGCCAACAACGTAAACTCTAAATGGTATCGGATGCAGATCTTGGAGGCCTCCTGGTTCTGAAATCTCCCTGTATAAGCTTTCCAGATTCGCACCATTATCTTCTAAGGGATCATAGGTATGCCAGGTGGCGATGAAATGTTCCAAAATGACTTTACGAATATGGTTATTGCTTCTGCTCAGGTTGAGAAGTTTCTGCCAGCGAAACTCGCGTCGTTCCATTCGACTGGGAAACGTCTGAAAGGAAATAAGTAGGAACGAACATTTAAAACATGTTTTATTAATTATGTACTCGCCTTCCATAGAAATAACTGCATGTACCAGTTCAAACTGAAGAGCGGCCCTGTCTGCCCAATTATCCATCATCTCAAAGTCTTCAGGAATGGCATCAGAAACAGCCAGCTTGTCTGCCGCAGATGTTAAGTTGCTCAAAATCCTCTCTCGAACCTGTAAACAAATTAAGATGAATTCTATTAAATCCAATAAATTGCCATAATAAATTAAATGAACAGCGTATTAAATAGATCATTTATAACCTCCGGCGGGAGTTCCATGTAGTAAGAAAAGTGGTTTTGTTTGGGCTCATCAGCTCCTACGGCTGCCGTTCCTTCCGATTGTGGAACTAACATGACTTTCAAGTCTTCAGCTTCTGCTTTCATCACCTTTTTGTTCATCAGTTCATGCGTCGGAAGGGTTGCCTCAGGATCTTGGGAGCTCAGGAGAGCGTCAATTATCCCGAACTTTCGGAAGATCTCGCTCCGAATCAGAGTCTCCTTCCGGGGATCCTCCAGAACCATTTCCTCTCGTTCAAGATGAAGACCAAGAATTTCTGTCAGTAGACTGTGAACTTTATCCTCCATTTTCTCGTGTTTTCTCCAAGGTAACGATCTCAAGCGGTCAAGTCTTGAAACTGAAAAAAAAATTGAAATAAAATGAGTATGTTAGCGTTTTCAGTTTGACAGTTCACAGTTTTCCGGATTTAAAACTCAGTCCTGACTAAAAACTGAATACCTATCAAATCAATCACTATCAGAATTCCTTTCATCGGTTAAACCAAGCAATTAACTATTTTAAATTCAAGTTTAATCTGTCCCCTGACAATCGACCGACACAAAATAATAAATACCTTTCGGAACTCCTGCCTCGTTGTAGTAAAACCTCTAATGTCCTGATGGGCTTCCTCTGGTTTGGTTAAGATGTATAACTACTTAACTAACTTCTTGTTCTAACCCTACAGTGACACTGAATAAAATGCAGAATAAGAAAAATAACTTTAAATGTTCGAGATCACACCAATCACACGACTTCGATTAATTTATGTTACTATTTATAAACTGTACTACCACTATCAACAATTAGCAGTATTTATATAGGGCGAAGAAGCAGGTAACAGAAGATGAAGAGGACAAATATTTAATGCTCGAATTAATCAAAAATCAATATTCACATAATATATATTTTTTAAATGATAAATGCGCACAAGAAAAGAGTTGAGTAGAGATTGCTAACTCGCAACCGAACGTCGTACACTTCTATGCCGCCATGGCCACGACGGGTAGGCATGAAATTATTTTTAGTGAACTGCGTTAAACTCACCGTCTTGGTCGGTTAGTCAATTGACATTTGAAAAGAAAATGATGATAGTCGGATTATCATAATCATTAATAATTTACCTGTCTCCATGAATTTAAGCATAAAATCAGAGATATCGTTAGTATTTGAAACTTTCGTTTTTTTAGAAACTGGAAAATGCAACTTTTCTACAGTGCGTAGGTGCTGCCAGGCAGAATAATGCAAACAGCTTTGGTTTTCGATGTGGCTATAGAAGAAATGGCTACATGATATTCCACTGAAAAACAAAGGAAGAAATTATGTTTTTTTTAAATCCGGAAAAAAAGTCAATAAAAAAATCCAGTGCACAAAAAATGCTATTAAAAAAATACTTGTAAGTATGAAATAAAAATGTACAATAAGCAACAAGAGGCTTTAAAATATATTACAAACAAAAAAGTGAGAAACTAGAAGAAGAATTTTGATAGTTTTCTGTTTGGATTGCTGTTGTTGGAAACATTGCTGCTGCTTTTTAGTTTCTGAACCTATATAATATTGTATTACTCACTGTATCATTTTCAGTCTAGTCGACTTGTAACTAGACTGCGTAAGATACAACATTGGAAAATGAATAAATAAATAAATATTTGTTAGATTTTTTGCTACTATTCTTTTCACAAAAAATTAAATGTTTCCTTATTTCTAATGCTCGAAACGTTTTATTGTTTTTTTGTTCGTCTAATTTTTAATTATTAAATTTTCTCAATCCATTCATTTTGTTTTAATAAACTTTAAAATCTATTTGATGCTTCATTTTTGATGATTTATTTCATTGGCACTCATGTAGTAACTTTCTTTCATTTCATTATGGTGGCGTGACCTGACATCCTTGTGAGAGTTGCCCTCCTAAAGGAACGAATGAAGCTACTTTAAAGCACAAGAATTTGAAAGAACTAGCAAGCATGAAGTATTTGAAAATTGGAAAGTGCTGTAGTTTTAGTTTTAATAAAAAAAAACTTTCTTTGCCTGGAAGTATTTAAATGTAATAGTTTTATGGTAGAAAAATCTTTTTGCATTGACAGATGAGTGCATCAAGTGCATGGAAGAAGATTGTGTGGTTTCTTATGTATAAGAATTTGATAGAGATTTGCAATCATTGCATCTGAGATAAACCGAAAATGATATATTAGTTATGTTGTTTGGAACTGTAAAAATCCTTTAATGTAGTTAGACAGCTGGGCATTGATTATTTAATAAGAATTGTTCCTTCCCAAATTACATAATGTTGTTTGGAACGAGCATTAGTGGGGCGACTTGAGAAAATGCTTGTCAATCAATCTGTCTCCACTCCACCATCCAACTTGTGAGGATACGAGTATGATATACTGTAGAATATCAGCAGGCACCTACAAAGTTCCACAGAAGAGCTTCTATATAGTCTGCCATAATTTTTTTTCGTGGTGGTGGTCATGCCGGTGAAATCATAGTACTGCTGGGAGGATGTAGGTGTGATCGTTCTAATTAAATTGTCGTATCTTGTATTCCGGGCAAAATTCTCTGGTAAAGAAAGTTTCAAATTGAAAAAAATTCCTGAAACTGGGTTTCCGGATAAATGTATTTGAGGCAGCGCCATTTACAACAAGATTTAGGGATTTACATCAAGTCACCTAGTTTCAATCATGATTTCATGGATGTGGCATATAGGCCTTCATGTATATTTCTTGGCGAACTTGGCCTGGATAAATTTTTTTAATAATCATCACCATTTTAAATTTTAGATAAAATCAATGTCAGGTACTGAGATTGAAAACAGAGTTTATTCTTGACTTGGAATGCACACGAACAACCAACTGTTTCAAATTCTCCATTTCTGCAAAGACTGACCAGACATCAAGGTTGACATCCAAATGAAATCCTCAAAAGTCTACGACCATCAGAGATTTTCGATTCAAGAGTAAAGTCGGTCTCAGGAAACTCAGGAGATGAAATTTCGGAGGTGGAATTTTTGGCTTTGACATATAGCCCGTATAGGCATCCCCTCCATTTCCAATACTTGACGCTTATCTTGTGCCCCAATTTGGCGAATTCTGTACACTGTCATATCAACAACTCAGCTACACGGACGAAGTATTGAGCCCGGGCAAGACTGATATTAAAATAATATTTGGGAGTCACGATAACTTTAACAGGTTCATCGCCATTTTCAGAGCAAAGCGTTTCTCCAGCGCTTGCATTGTCCAGCTACCTATATCCTTCGGTCCAATTAAATGACACAACAAAACTGGAGCTGATGACCATGTACAATAGTTTTTTTGTAAATTGGAGCCCGAGGGCAAGCTTCCGATGACATTTCCTGAATAACTGGTATACGCGGCATATCGCTACTAGATTTTCTTCAGTTGTAGGAAGCTCACAACGAATCTCAATGTCACGTTTATTTTCAGAGCAATATCCACTACTGAATGGCAGGGGAATGATCTTTCTCATAAGTAGCGTATTGGTTAACACAGGAGTTGGAATGTTTATTGAATGGCGTTTGGTGTCGGTCGTGGAGCAGGGCGACATGCGCTACAATACGCTCACTCTTAAAACCTGGTTCATTATTCTCGCTTGGCTTCAAACTGGTTTATTTATGCGACCCATGTTTTCTACGAGATTGCTCGATGTCCCGACAGCAAGTCCAGAAGCGCCTTCGTATTTCCCTAGATCATTCAGGGAACTCGTAAGTATGTCCAGTTCGAAATTTTATATTTTGGGAGAGGGGGGGGGGCTTCTTGAACAATTTCAAATCTTTAATGACACAGCAAATTTTGTTGTAAAAAGGGAATGGACTTACAACGACTCGACTACAAAGTCGCTGGCAATTCGAATGCTGATTTTGTACCCGATAGACACACTTGACTCAAATAAAAACTAAACTAAAACTAAATAGGAAAAATATATTGAACGTTGACGAACCCATAGTACAGACCAACGTGATGAATCGAATCACTTCTGTAGAGTATTATCTCAGAGATCTTGGAGTTTCACAAGAAAATGTGGTTTTGACAACGATGGACAACTTTGGATTACTGCACGGGGCCAATCCCACAGGTCTTCTGGCGGTCCACTCGAACCTCTACCTTTTGTCATTGCTGAGGATATTTGGAAATAGGAAGGTTTACATGGGAACGGAAGATAAACTAAAAGTGTATTGATTGCAGTTCGGTATTGCAGCTTTTAGCCATAAAATAATACTCTATTTACACATTTACACACTTACACAGCAGTAGAAGTAGAGTTTTCTTCTGTGGCTTGTGACTATATAATTTTCGAAACTTTTATGATTATTCGTGTTTTTTAGAATTTTTTATGCTGGAAATCTGTCGCTGACGTCATAATAACATTGTTTTATTTATTTATATATGAGTTCGTCACAAGTTAGGCTTGCTATTGAAAGTTTTCAGCGTTATCTGGCAACGTGATGCGTGATAATAAGGATATTTATTTTTGCTCCAAGACAACTACAAGTATGATGTGTATGTGGAATGAGCATATATTTATATTGGTTACATATGTATATATGGACATCCTTACAATCACATTCGGTAGCGATTGAGAGTTTAATCAATAATGGTGTTTGATCCGTCGTCTTTATAGTCTTGGATAGTAAAATGCTCAAAAACGTTTTCTGATCTGTTGTCGTCAGCATCAGATGACTCCTCCTAAGATGTAAGAAGTAAGATAGTTTTTATCCAACAAAAAGTAGACAACGTGACTCACCATGAAAAAATCAAAGAGAAATTCATTTTAAAAGGGTAGGTAGAATGGCATAGAATGACCTGCATTACATGACATATGCTCGCTCTCTCTCTCTTTCAAAGCTATTCGTCTCGTGTATAAGTGCGTTTTTCAAACTGTAACATCGAAAAATGAAGTTATAATTAAATTTCAACTTAAAATCCACAAATATTTCCGTGCCTGCTACCGCAGCTGAGAATGACCACAGAAATGTAGTAAAAAACCAGAGAGCCATTCCATTATACTCCGTTCCCTATGCTCATCCTTGTTATCCACACAGCTAATTAATAATGGCCATGAAAACTGCATGAAATTCTAGGTTTGCTTACGATTTCGTGCTATGAAACATTTGTATTTATTAAAATTGATAAAAAGGATGCTGTTGTGGTGTTTTAGACATGTATAACCATTTACTCGGCTTACATTTTGAACTTTCAAAAGTACTTATGATAAAAGAGCATTTATGTACTAAATTGTATACACGACATCATCACAAGTAACAGTATAGCTATGAAGTTAACAATCAAATCAAATATGTAGTAATAATAATAAAATGAACATTACGTCACCATTTTTTATAGAATTTCTAGACGGTGTCTCCAGCAGAATCGGATAACTTGACAGAACGAGAGACCAACTCCTTTACATGGATTTCAATCATGGTGCCCAGTTCCTCCTTTCTTGCCTGCTCTTCCAACTCGACTGCGAAGCCCCAAAAATCCATTAAAAGACAGCACCGAACCAGGAAAATTGGGATGGCCATGTAAGGAAATTTCAAACTGACAAGGTAGACAGGGTCTAGGATGATCGCCAAGATGCAAATTGTTCGCCAATTTCGAATGTATTTGAGAGCCAGGTTTGCAGAGAGTTCCTATAAAAACCGGGGCAATACGAGACCCACTTAAATGTATTTACAAGTTTACTAACTACCTACTACCTACATGAAATTAAATAGTTTCATCATGTTTTTTTAATCTTACTTTTCGAGTAGCCTTCACAATGTCCAAGCACTTCCTAAGCTGAATGCGGAAAAAAGCAAGTGCCAGTGAAGTCACAAGCAAGCAAGTCAAAGCCGTTCCTACAAAAAATTGGAAAATGTCTAAATTAAAAGTTTCTTTGCTTTCATCCATTCCATACGAGATTATGAATCAGCTTTTGTATGAGGTATATATTCTGTGAACCCGTGCCTATTATTTCTTGCTTCGAGAATCTAGTCGCCCCGGGAACATTAGTTAATCCAGTAAGAAACCCAATGTGAGTAAAGATTGTCATAAGTCCTAAAAAGGTGGCCAAACCGATGTACACCATGTAGATAACCTTGATTTAAAAAAACAAACATAAACATTATTAAATTATGATTCTATTGAGACTCTATAAAAATTAACTTGTGTTTTTAAGCATGATTAAAAATATGTTTTCTTACACTGTACACTCTGGCAGCAATCCTAACTCTGCGATCCTTTCGACAAGACAGTTTCACCGCTTCCCAAATATTCGGGAGGTTTATTATTGTCATTGTAACGCTGTTTTTTTCACACGGTAGAAAATTTTCACACACAGGAAATGAAGTTTTAAGTTGAAACGGAATAATAAGTTGTAGTTTGGAAATATGGATTTTCAATTGAAAACTTTTTATCGAGCTTTACAGACAGCGGGTGACAGCGATGATGGTGAAGCAGAATCACGAATGACAAGTTTCAGAGGCTGGACATGAGTTCTTAAATATAAGTGATCCAGAAGATCTTTAGAGTACATAAGTTTTTTGATTAACAGTGTGTGTATGTGTTTGTAAATTGAAAATTGTGTTTAGAGGTATTTGTGATGTGCCATGGAATGCAGTTATGCAGTTGTAGGAGTCTTTATATTCGTATTTTGTTTATTCACTTTTACTGGAGCTCTCTTGATGACGTTATATAATCCCTTGTTTTATTTATTTAAATATTGAGTTCTTCAAACAAGTTAGGCAGACAAAGGAACGTTTTAGCTCTAGTAATGGCGACAGTGACAAGGAAATAAACCAAGAAGAAAGTTATTAGCTACAAATATTTGGCCTTGTTATTCTCCTACTTACGCGTATATGGGATAAGCATATAGTATAAGCATCCTCACAATCACATTCATTGTCAGTAGCGACGATATTAATTGACATTTTAATTAATAGCTTTTGCTCCGTAGAAGTCTGGGATAGTAAAATTCTCAAAAATACGTTTCCTGACCTTTATTTTTTTTAATCATACTGGATCAAAGGAAGATGGAAAGTTTGTTTGCTGCACCTGCACAAACAAAGTCTACGTGAGTGATAAAATTAAAGAGAAATTCCTGTGCTATATTTTTGTACATGAATTAGTTTGTAGGGAAATGCATACTTTTTGTTTACTTGAAGTAGATGCATAAAGAGGGTAAAAAAATACGTAAGTCTGTTTTTTTTGTCCCTTTATTTCTTAGTATAATAATATATATTAAATATATGGGCATAACCACTAAATGAAGAGATGGAGATAAAAATCGATGTATACAAAATCATGGCCTATAATGTGTTAAATTCGCTATATTCATCCACTATGACAAAACTTACCTATCTATTACGTTTCCATTTTATGTTCAATGTCCAGAAGGAGGATTCACGAATCCATCCATCAATAGGAGTAATCAAAAGCTTCAAAACAACTTAGATGTCGTCGAGAACAATCCAAATGGGATTTTTTTAAACTACAAACACGAAAAACGAAGTGCCAATCTGAATATTACGAATGTCAAGATTAGATGCAATTAGCTCAAATTTCCTGGCTGCTCAGCCATTTGCTGGCAAGCTAAATTATAAGAAGCAAAACTTTCCTTTAAAATAAATTTCCCAGACAACCTCCTACAAATATTTCCATCACAGCTACCCCAACAGAGAATGACCACAGAACTGCTGTAAAAAGCCAGAGAGCCATTAACGACTTGTATCCCATTCCAGTCCGTTCCCCATCCTCTTCCTCGTTGTAATCCACCCAACTTCCCAATGCCCATGCGAATTGCATAAAGTTCCAGGTTTTATTAAAGCCGCCAGTAAGATTGGTTTCCTTCATGAATTGAAGCGCAATAGATGCAAGGTACAAGGAACTTATCCTCGTTTCCAAGCCGGATTCCACAACCTGACCAATTTTCCTCTCAAGTAGGGGCAATATGAAACTCCTCTGTACAACAAACCAGTGGGTCACCTTCGAATACAAATCCTTCTCTTCTGTGTCCATGCAAACCTTCCTGTTTCCAAATATCCTCAACAACGACAAAAGGTAGAGGTTCGAGTTGACCGCCAACAGACCGTCAGGTTTGGTCTGGTACAGTATTCCAAAGTTGTCCATCGTTGTCAAAACCACATCTACCTTTGGAACCGGATATCGGAAGTAATACTCCTCAGCTGAAATTTCATTCGCTTTATTGGTCTGGACTGTGGGTACGTCTACGTTCGAAATATTTTTTACATGGGAGTAGTCAAATGTTCCCATCGGGTGTAAAAGCAGCATTTGATTTGCCAACGACTTTGTAGCCGAGTCATTATACGCCCAGCCAAACTTTCCCAAATAGTTTTCGGTGTCATTGAAGATGTGAAGTTGTTCGAGAAGTCCCCTCTCTCCCAAAACATGCATTTTTGAATTGGGCGCACTTACCAATTCTTCGAATGTCTTGGGAAGATGTGGTGGCGGTTCTGGACCGATTGTCAGTACGCCGAGTAATCTAGTCGAAAACATGGCTCGTATCAATAAACCCGTCTGAAGCCAGAAGAGAATAAGAAACCAGTTTTTAAGAGTGCATGTCTT